>WJFA01002122.1:0-17432 GCA_009870155.1 Pseudobourletiella spinata
CTGTCGTTATTTCAAAAGTAAGTTTCCATTCGTTTGTTAATAATTTTGGTACGTTGTTATTGAAAATGAAGTACACAATATATTTGAATTTGTACCAAATCTTGCACATGCTAATCGCAGGTCTTTAAATTTGGCATTTGTCAGGTTTATTATAACGTCTACATCTTACAAATACCACATTGCATTCATCACCATAAAGTGCTTTAATGCGGCAGAACCTACCACTGTAGCACGTGGACCAATGCTACTTACTAGAACAACTTACCAGTTCCAGCAGATCTGACAATACTTTTAATTCGTGCAACCTATCACATTGCATCATGTAGCCCAACGCAATTTAATGATGAAGACCACCACATTGCTTTATATGGGCTGCGTTATACTAGTGGAGCCTACGGGTCAATGTTTGATACTGGTGCAACCTATAACTTTGCAGGGTATGTACAAATAATGCATTTTACTTATGCATTCTACCACCGTTCAGCAGTTACTGGTGAAACCATACACATTGCAGCATGTGGACAACGTATTTTATTGTTGCAACTTACTTTATTCCAGCACATTGGTCAATGATGTTGGCTAAAACAACCACCACATTGCTGCATATGGACCAATACTTTATATTTATACTAGTACAACCTTTGGCTTTGAAACATAAATTAAACTAATTGTTTTTTACTGGTGCCTTACATTGATAGATGTCGTGACTTTCAAGCAAGCTCATAGCTATTACTATTAGTGTTGGTAATACTGTTGATGTAGCCAGGACTTCACAATTTGTCAGTTTGAAAGTAGAGGAATCTCGGTGTAGCTCAAATAGAGCACCTGCTCTACACAAGGTTCTGAATCGATGTCGTGCCTTCCATATTAACTATTATTTAGAAATTTTCCACCTTAGTTTGTGTAGCCAGGAATTTAAAAATTAAAGTTGGGATGAATTGGTATCTTGGTGCGACAAATATGATACATAACGAAGTCTGGAAACATAAAGAACGAGGGAAGGATGCCAAAATCATCACTTTATACTCTAAGGAACTCAGCTTGCATGAAGGAATACTAATTTTAATTATGAATATCATAAAGTTTACTTTAGATCCCTATTCTGAGCAATAGAAACATTTTTTGCAGGCAGGACTTTCATGTAGTCAGATTTATTGACAAAGTAACTTGGTGTAGCGTGGACCAAGTATTTAATGCAAGTGCATCAAAATACTAATAATCAGATCACTACGATGGTAAGGATTGATCCTTTTGGATTTCAAGTTAAGCCGTTGAGGGTTTTAGCTAATTTATTCCAGTACAAACTTCATGGTTTGCAAAAATTCAGTCCAGAAAAAGTGCAGAACAAGTAAAGAAATTCTGCACCACTTGATTTCTTCCTTATTTTTTGATTCCTCTGAACGTAACTCCAGCTTTTATCAGATTTAGCCAGGAAAGCGAATTCAAAAAATCCAACTATATAAATGGTTGCACGAGACTAGACGGTTTCCCTATAAGTTATATGGTCTTTATACCTATCTTGGACTTCTTAGGGGGGGTCTACATGCATCTCCAAAAACCATTTGCTTCAACAAATTTGCTAGAATTCGCAATTTACGGTTGGCGACCACCAATTCCAGCAAGTTTGTCGCACCAAATGGTTTTTTGAGATGCTTGTGGACCCACCACCCCCTGAAGAAGTCAAGGTTTGGTGTGAAGATCCCACGTGTGGGTGAACTGGCCAGGATATGCATTTTTGACCCTACTAGGAATTAGTTAGCTTAAAGCGCAATGAATTGTATGAATTTAGATACAGAGAGTTCGTGCATATACACCCACGCAAGAGCATCACTATGTGGGTATAGGAACAAGTTTTTTCCTCTCAGAGTAGAAATCGTAGTATCCAGTGTTCCGTGGTGGTGGAATGCGTTCGCTGCAGACTTTGAATAAGTGTTGTAACATCTCTTGCGTTAACATTATTTCGTCGTCATCTTTATAGAGTGAACCGACGTGCACGTTTTATGTTCGTCGTAATAAAAGTAGAGAGGCGGTGAAGCGCGACATAAATACGAGGCAGATGAACGAAAGGAATGAGCAACGAACTCTTCCTTCCTGCACTAACTACTTAATAATCAGTTTTAGTGAGACAAGAGAGTTGTGTATTAATCTGGCTTTAACCAACTAATAAACCGAACAAACGGAGTTTACGAAAGTAGCCTTCAGTATCACGATGCACCGCCTGGCGGTGCATCGACTCATCGCAGCGAAATAAAGTAACGTCCATTGCCCGACCAAAAGGATGGTTGCAATAGCAGTAAACACTTCTTTTCAAAACTACTTCTTAACACTTTCTTTAATCTTATACTATAAAATTCTCCGTTGTTCTTAGTTTAGCGCCCCAATCATGGACCCAATGCATGGCATGTACATATGTTGAGGGTTTCTTCTTCAACTGCTCTGGAGGGACACGGCTTTTCCATTGCACATACATAATAATCGAGGATACGGCTTCACTTAAGAAACACATACGCACTTGGGCGACATACGATTTTCCCATTGTATTTACATAATAATCGGGGATACGGCTTGACTATAGAAATACATACATGCTTGGGCGACATAGGACTTTTCCATTGCACATACATATGAATACACACAATCATAGCAGCGCTTCGATCCTGCATTCATCACATGGCATATACATATGTTTACGGTTTCTTCTTGCTCTACTCTCCTGCAGAAGGCTTGACTACACGAATGCATATAAGCTTGACCCAAGGAGAAGGCGCCAATTGTATACTGGGGATAGGACATCCATACGCATCGGGGGTACCACTCGCGCATAGCATTTACATATGATTCCCTCACATGCCATTCGTCTATTGCAGCATGCCGCATTTACTGTACGGTGTATTCATGGCATGGTTGCATTCAAATTTTGATGGCCTTTTTTTGAATGTTATTTATTTTGAATTTCGTGCTCTTACTTATGGTCATGTCGCCTGTCATGCTGTTGCACTTCTCCATGTCACATGTCACTCTGTTATATTTGTCCATGTCGCATGTAATGATGCTACATTTTTGCAGGTCACAAAATGCTGGTAAATTTGTACATTTCTCATGAAATTATGTTACATTTGTGCACGTCACATCTCGTAATGTAATATATATGCATATATAACCTGTTTTTGTAATATTTGTCCATGTCGTACAGCACGGTGTTACATTTGTCCATGTCGTATATCACGCTGTTATATTTGTCCGAGTTGCATGTAACACTGTTACAATTTTTCACATCACATGTCGTGGTGTTACATTTTCCCGTCACATATTAAGTCTTCCATTTATTCATGCGGCATGCCATGTTGCTAAATTTCTTCGTCGCATGTCACGATGGGACATTTTCAACGTCGCACATAATGTTGTGAAATTTTTCCATGTCTCATGCCATGCTGTAACATTTGATAATACCGCATGCTGCAATGTAATACATATCCTGACACCACGTGCTGCTATGATTTTTGTCAATGTCGCTTGTTATGGTGCTACATTTTTCGTCACATGTTACATTTGTCCATGTACCATGTCACGTTGCCACATTTATAAGTACAAAATTAAACAAAGTAGCGACAGATGGCGGTGCTTACAGGTTCTTATTTTTTTTGGTCGTTTTTACTATTTTCCTGTACGGAGAACCGGTAGTGCCACCGCCGGCCACCAAGGCACACGTGTTTAGGTCAGAATGGATGTTCACTGGCAAATATGTAGTTCGTATACCGACTGTCAGGAGCCAATGTTAGTGCTTGTTCAGTTGGTAGGTGGGATTTGTTCAGTTTGGACGTCCGCAGGCAATGTATCGTATGTCGGGCTTTTCAAAATTGTGAAAACTTCTACGAAAGGTGTCTACGAAGTTCTTGGCTTGCTATAAGCTTTTAAAGTAAGAATTACAAAATAAATTCCATGACTAATTTCATCTTATACGATAATAAAATTCGAAGTTATTGTCTTAGCGCCTCCATCCTGGACCCGTTACATGGCATATGCACATGTCGAGGGTTTCTATTTCACTACTAGCCAAGGAATACGGCTGGGACACAGCATATACATATTCGCTTGGGATAGAATGGGACATTGGTGTACATACGACTGGTCAAGTGGCGGCAGGATTGGGCTCGGACAAGCCTTACACATACTGGGGATAGCAGTGACACATTGGTGTACATATGACTGGTCAAGCGGTGTTAGGGTTGGGCTGGGACACGGCATATGCATAAATATCTGGGGTCCAGTGGGACATTGCACGTACATGTTACTGGTCAACCTGTGATTGAATAGGAAATTATTCGCGGTTCTTAGTTTGGGGCTTCAATTCTGGACCCATTACGTGGTATATAACTACGTCGAGGATTATTATGTCACTGCTGGTGACGAAATAGGGCTGGGACACAGTATATACATACTTACTGGGGATTCTAACGAGTCATTGCTGTATATATTACTGGTTACGTTGTGGTAGGATTGGGCTGGAACACGGCTCATACGTACTCATCGGAGATATAAGTGAGACATTGGAAAATAAACGTATTCCACTGTATTGGTTCTCATGTCATTATGCATACAAAGGGGTTTATACTACACTGCTGAACGAGGGATAGGCTTTGACCACAAAATAACTCCCGCCCTTAAACCGTAACCACATAACATAATAATAACTGCTGTCGATCTCACCTGTGAACGCGAATGTTGTCCACGTAACGTGTCTGTAAATGTTCATGTATCGTGTCTGCAAATGACCATGTAACACATCTGCACATCGGCAAACGTAACAGCATAACATGCGACATGGGCAAATGCAACAACAAATGGGGAACAACGGTAAATGTAACTGCTACACATGGCGACATGGGGAACCTGGGTAAATGTAATTACCACATATGGTCACATGGGCAAATATAACAACATATGGAGAACAGGGGTAGATGTAACTTCACATGGTGACATGGGCTAATCTAATTGCATGACATGCGACATGGGCGAACGCAAAAACAGCACATGGGGAATAGAGATAAATGTAACTGCTACACATGGTGACATGGACAAATGTAGTAGCGTTTTATGCCACATGGGCAAATGCAACAACAACACATGGGGAACAAGGGTAAATGTAACTTTATGACATGCGACATGGCCAAATGTAATAGCATAATATGCGACATGGGCAAACACAACAACAACACATGGGAACTGGGGTAAATGTAATTGCCACACATGGTCACATGGGCAAATATAACAACATATGGAGAACAGGGGTAAATGTAACTGCTTCATATAGTGGCATGGTCAAATGTAATAGCATAATATGCAAAATGCGCAAACGCAACCACAACACATGCGGAACAGGAGTAAATGTAACTGCTACACATGGTGACATGGTCAAATGTAATGGCATAATATGCGACACGGTCAAACGCAACAACAACACATGGAGAACAGGGGTAAATGTAATTTCTACACATGATAACTAGGCAAATATAACAACATATGGAGAACAGGGGTAAATGTAACTGCTTCACATGGTGACATGGGCAAATGTAATTGCATGACATGCGACATGGGCGAACGCAAAAACAACAAATGGGGAATAGAGGTAAATGTAACTGCTACACATGGTGCCTGGGACAAACATGACTGCTCTCGAATTTAAAAACCTTCTTCACTAAAATATTCCTCCAGGTGAGTACTTTCGGAAAATACCATCGATACTATTCTGTGAACCTGGGTGATAAAGACTTTTCTCGGGTAATTTTTCGAAAAATTACCGATTTTCGATTTTATCCGATTTTCGGAAGCTTTTATGAATAATTTTTCGAAATATCTATGGCTGAAATTATGACTTAATACTTTGAAATCATCATATCTCACAAAACAAACTTTTTTCAAAGGTTTTGAAAATCGGTCGAAAACTACTTTAGCAAAATAATCTAGAAAAATCTTCTTCGAATTTTACCTGATATCTTTCTTACCAATGGCCACAGAGTGGTGCCAATGGTATTTTCATTCAGATCGAAACCTCGTAAAGTTACTCATTAGAAAAAAGCCCACGAAGTAGTTCAGCACAATCCGGGTTAGTTTTAACTCATTTGCAAGCTCAAAACATTTAAAATTCTGATGTTTTATGTAACAGTAAGGTAGTGTAACTTTTATTATGCCCGTGGTAACGGCGGAAAATGTAGGTAGACAGAGGCGGATCCAGGAAATTGCTAAGGGGGGGCTTGGACCCGATAGGATCAAAATCGTCAGTGCTCCGCGCGCGTTAGCGTGGAAATTTCAGCGCAAATATATGTTGAAAATAAAATATACAATTGAAAAAGATATTTAAAAGCAATTTTATGAGCACTCGTTTCGTCAGATATTAAGGTGAGGTGACGCACTATACCCCGTAGTACTTCCTCAAATTTCAAAAGCGGAAAAGCCTGACGCACTTTATCATGTAATTTCTTGGGTAAGCGCCCCTAATTTGGGTACTGAAATTTGTTTTTAAGGATTGTTTATTAGCTAAACATTAATTTTCGTGCTTAGAATTTTCATATTAGCAACTATAGTTACTGATGGATGGCTCGTCATCACTGTGTAGTCACTAATTCTTTCACTTATAAAAATTTTAGCATCTAACAAGTTATTTTTCAGATGTCAATGGCGTACTACGCCGACAGCTTATCAATGCATCATGCAAACGGGGGAGTTCGTGCTAACTGAAAAATCCCGTGTTAAACCCTAAAGGAAAATCATTCGTTTTCAATTTCGAAAAGATCCCACTTCAGTTGTTACATGTACGTATTTTTTCACACTTTCTGAAAACTTCACGTGGGTCCAGAGGCAAAAATTGTGGTACAGATTTTGGCCCCATGAAGCGTGATGTTTGATAATGAGAATTCACTCCAAATCCAAAACTGGAAAATGCTTAAGGGATTTAAGATGAGAATTTTCAGTTGGCCACTCTATTTTTAACTATTGACCCCAAACTTTGTGACCCTCAGGAAGGGTCAAATTGGAGTTGATACCTACTGTCTTGTCAGAGGTAATGTTCATGGACATGCTCTGCGCGGTAGAAGGAGTAGGCGGTCCGCGCTGTGAAAAATGACCCTTGAAAGTAAATTTGTTCAGACATTTTTTCTCAAACTAACCATGCAAACAGAGTTGCAGACAAACATTAGTGAAGTTCATAACAACTCTTCCTGTCTGTAAGACCAAAAGACCCCCACTCGAAATTTCACTAGAAGAAAATACTACTATCCAGACTTACGCAAGCAATCCTATAGCAAGCGCTTTGCCAACGCAAAGCCGAAAAGAAAATTTTGAGAATTTTGACAAAATATTTTGTTTGGGGTGCTAAATCTGGGACTTTTTGGAACCTAAGGGGGGGGGGACTATAGCCCCCCTTGAATCCGCGCCTGAGTCTAGCGTGCATAACTCCATTCAGCTCTACAAGTGAGCACACAGCTAATGTAAAATACGAACTTTACTTTTATGTTAAAGATAACTCGAACTGTGTTTTACTAATTTAAGTGCTTTGTTCTAATATGAACATTTCCGATAATTTTTCAACACATGTGTGAGTTTAAAAAGACTCACTGTAAGACTCTTACTGTAATTTCTCATTTTTTCTCGGAATTGAAACGAGCTGGGCGCACTGTTTTTCTATGTTTAGATAGTGCTGAAAACATGGGCTTTCCTCGTAAGAACTTGGGCAGCTCGACTGAGCTTAATGAATAACACAATTACTGAAGGGGTTGAGTGAGACAAAGGAGCGAGTATTTATGAAATTTCTTCTTGCACAGCTTAGAAGACGCCTCCCTCATTCGATGGATTGAATTGAGCATCGTTCTGATTTGAGGAGCTCGGTGCAGCATGAGTTACGGGGAGTTTCTTTAACACGAGGTCATCCTCGGCCTACTCTCACGCAATTGAGACCAAGGGAAGTAAACTGGGTAATTTCATACAGTGAACGACTAAGGTAGGACAGGGGATAATTAGACCACAAGCTAATTAAATGTTCTATTTCTAGCATTTCATTAACAACGTACTAGCGCAAACGCCATTAGGATATAACGACCGTGTTATAAATATTCCGCCACCACCGCAGTGACCATGATTTTTAGGTGAAAATAATGGGCCCCTTCTGCCAGCTCTCACGAATAGTTCCAAGTAAAAGGATATACAGGGTGTCCCAAAATGATACGCCACATTTATATTTCCTCTCATACCCGAACGCCTCAACGTAGGACAATGAATGTGGTCGCAATCGAAAGCTGAGGCTTTGAGTATTTGTTCGGTATCAGACTCGCTCAAATCTGACAGCTGGTTCCAAAGTTACCGCACGTGATAAAAACCACATGCTATTTTAACAATATCGTAAACGGTGATCTTTCCTTCTCATAACTCCTACACCAGATGGCACAGAGACATGGGCAATAGCGCATTCGATAGGTCTTTTTGCTACTGCTTTGATCTGTGTGCTATTTTGGTGCTACCTGAAGTCCCTCAGTGAAATTCATTTTTAAAAATATTCAAGCGGGTAAGGAACCCTTGGGAGCATTAAAATCTTTATGGAAAATCCCTGAATAAATGTTCACATTCCTTTTTTCCGTGTTTTGAAGAGCTACCCCAGGAGGTTAGGTTAGGACTTCCGGTAGCATCAAAATTGGTGCGCACAGATCGAAGCAGTAGCAAAAAGACCTATCGAATGCGCTATTGCGCATGTCTCTGCGCCATCTGGTGTAGGAGTTATGAGAAGAAAAGATCACCGTTTACGATATTGTTAAAATAGCAAGTGGTTTTTATCGCGTGCGGTAACTTTGGAACCAGCAGTCAGATTTGAGCGAGTCTGATACCGAACAAGTACTCAAAGCCTCAGCTTTCGATTGCGACCACATTCATTGTCCTAAGATGAGGCGTTCGGGTATGAGATGAAATATAAATCACGCCATTTTGGGACACCCTGTATAGCTTAGGTCTCTAACTATTTACTGACTCCGAGACTAAAATAGTGGTCAGTCAGTTTCCTTGTCTGGATGTGATCAAACTTAAATAACAAGCTAGCGTAGCAACTATGGGCATCAATTATCACCCTCTGCACAGTTTGTTTATTTTAATTCTGAAAATCTTTCACTCATTTCAAATCTAAGCTGCATTGAATGTCGTTCTTAATTCCTTAATCAATGTGGTATAGGTGATTATTCCCCTCTATCACAGGGTCAACGTCTATCGAGAAATTGAAACCCAAGGAAAATTCCTTGGCGCGTAGTAAATACCTGCTCAGTGTGCAACTTTTGACGTAATAGGAAGCTGTGCAGCCATTAGCAGATACTATTTAAACCTGATTGCTGGATATGTAGAAATTGCAGACTGCAGCAATTTAGATATCCTCGTGTGTGCGTGATTGTTGGCGGGGTATGTGAATGTGGGTGTTGGGCTTGTGTTGTATGGAAGTGGTGTTGATTAATTTAATTATGGATTGGGCGCGTACAAGAAGTGGGGGTGTGCAGCGTATGTTAAGAGCGTGTGTTCATAGCCAAATAAACTGTCACGTGTTGAAACAATGTAAGTGACCTACGATGATGTTGTTTTAATAGGAAGGTCAACCTAGTGTGCTAGTTGGATTAAGCCAAATAGGAGGCTCAGTCTAGTGTCCTCAACAGATCAGACTCGGGGTTAATAGGGCATGTGACCCTTCCTTAGCAAACGCTAACCCTAATATGTTTTTCCCGCCTAATACCTTGTTTTTTGATTTGTTACGGAGATATTCAAAACTGAATTTTCATCAACTCCGATTCTGGGAAAATTAACGTGGGATTTTCCATTAAGATTTTCATGCACCGTATACCCTGTTTGAAAATTCTACAAAATTCTTGACAAATTTGAAAATTCTACAAATAACTTCCATTGTTATCCAACTTTATTGCGACTAGTTTCTTTTTAATGGAATAAACAAAATTTAGCTTCTCGTTATGTGTAATAAATATTGTGAGGTGTTATTATCGCATCTGGCCGTATAATAAAATAAACCTGACAAATGCCAAATTTAAAGCACCTGCGATTAGAATGTGCAAGATTTGATAAAAATTCACAAATATATTGTGTACTTCATTTTCAATAACAACGCACCAGAATTATTAACAAACGAATGGAAACTTTTTAAATAACGACAGGTAATAAACGGTCCGTTAATTCAATTTCGGATAATAGCACCATTTCCCACCACACGCTCCACACAAATTAAAAATTCTCGACACGTTAACGAATTACTTCACCCATTCACGACATCGCACCTATTTTCTTAACTACCGTACTAATAAAAATATAACAATTACAAGTGAATGTCAATTATTATTAAAATTCTTCCAACTCCACATGTCCATCCTGTTCGCACAACCAACTCTCCAACAATGGCGATTCCACACATCGCATTCCTCAGTCCTCGATGTATCCACCCGTGCTGACGACAAAACACGTTCACAAAACGTTTTCATCCTCCAAACTCCATATCATGCATATATACATTCGTACTCGTATCTCACCCTTCCGCATTCATGCACAAGCAGTGTACTATATCAGCATGCGAGGCCCACGCATTGATTTGAAACGAGTCTACCTACGTCGTACCCAACTTCATTCTGTTGTGGTGACAGCTCGACTCCGTTCAATGCGTCCAGCTCCCAGCACAACAACCCGCACTAAAAGCATTGATGTATACGTATACTTGGTGAAAAGCCATCCTTTAACCCTTGACCTAGCCTGCCCCTTCGCATACCGACTAAAAATCTCGACGAGAGTCTGAAACTCCCCGGCTGCGGTGAGGGTATCCAGTTCCAACTGATTGACGTGGGCGGTGGGATTGTTTGTTCGCTGTTTCTCCTCTACCTCAAGCTTACGTGACGCTATTTGAGCAAATAAAGTGTCGTATTCAGACCTTACCACCTGCAGTCGCGCAGCCAACAGTGCATCCGAATCTCCTCGCGTCACCTCATCATCCACGTCCAGAAACCTTCTTCTGGCCGCCTTCACCGCTTCGGTGAGATTTTCGTACCGTTGTTGAGCAGCCTCAAGTTCCTGTTCGCGGTAGAGTCTGCTCGTGTTGACAGAAATACCGCCGGACGGGGTAACCTAAAATCCAGCATCAGTATGAGCGGCCGGATGGTTGACTTGGTCACGGGTCCCGCCTTCAGGATGAATTGATCCCGCCGTGAACATATTCCGATCCGGGTCGAACGTTGGAGCCGTAGGAAGAGGTGGAACTCCCTGGCCGGAGAGGCAGAACGGATCTCTGCGCACGTCCTCCCGATGGTCCTCATTTTCACCGGCGACGTTGCCCTGGATATAAGCGTTAGATTGACCAGAGTTCGGCGGGCCGTGAGTACTCGCCCGGTCATAACGGTCTCTCCCAGTCTCGTCGTCACCACGATCGTCACTCCACATGGTATTAGCAAATGGGTTTATACCCGTCGGTCCCACACGAGAAATAACGGCACCCCATGTCACACTGACACAGTCCGTCGGTTCCCGACACACAAGGGCACGAGATGAGTCCGTAAAAGAGAGTATCCGGCGCCTCCACCACTTGTGGCAGAGAAAATAAGACGGTGAAGTAAAGTTGATGGCGAAGATGATTAGGATACAAATGATGACAGGGGGTGATGATAAAAGGGGTCGGGGTCAAATAAATAGTCAGAGGTAGGCACTCGCTTTGCAAAAATTGAGAAAGATTCGGGTACTTTGCCCTCTCCCAACCCAACACCGATCCTCGGCCGGTAGACCTAGTTCGATTCTAATGGATGGGCGAACCCTATTCCCGATGTTTTTGATGAGTAGCAGTGAGTCTCACTTGACCCCGCACGCAGGAGTTGGAAAAAATACTTACAAGGGGGTAATGTAAGAGATTTTAATATAGTAACAGCAAGGTCCTTATTTATTTAATTGTTGGGAACACACACACCGCTACTCTACTCTATCTCGTCCCAAAACCAACTCCACGAGACGCCGGCCCACGCCAGCCGTCTCGGCGTCACATTCCTTGTCACAAGGAAAAACTAATTATAATATTATTTTAATGAATAGATCCACGAGGAAGATCGGCCTTTTGATTTCCAAGGCCGGTCCCACTCGTAGTTTGTCACATAACTATTCACCATAATTCAGGGCCACATTCCTCTCAGTCCGGCATGATCACGTATAATTGGACAGTCGTGACCGGTCGTTCCCCCTATCTTGAGCGTCCCAAAAATAGAACGAGAGCTCAGGGACGCGGCCTTCACCTCCATTCACATACCAAATTAATATTCATGGCAATACATCTAAATACCATTACCCCTCATTGACCCACATATATCACTACAACATATACATAGTCACACACACAACTTGTATAGGGGCCGTGACCACGGCACATCTCCGAACCTCGAAGGATTAACGAAGTGCACCCTAATTTATGCAATTGCAATATAATAATAAATTCTTCGAAACAACAGGTTATTTTAGCAATGGAGCAAGCTTAATAAATATAATATATATATATATATATATAATATATATAAAAGGGCACGAGATGAGTCCGTAAAAGAGAGTACCCGGCGCCTCCACCACTTGTGGCAGAGAAAATAAGACGGTGAAGTAAAGTTGATGGCGAAGATGATTAGGATACAAATGATATCATAATCAGCTGCTCAAAATTCAGGACTACTTCAGGAGTTATTTCATTAACGACATGAATTTATTGAAAAAGCGAGCGCGGAGTTGATTTATGAGTAGCAATGATCATTGAACAACCGTCCAATTACTTCTTTTTTCAATTTTGGATCGGGCTTAAAAAGTGAAAATTTGATAAACACCAACCTATGGTGCATGAAAATCCTTATGGGAAATCCCATGTTAAGTTTCCCAGAAATCTATTTCGTCGCATTCTCCCTTCCTCTGTAATTTTCACAATACCTTACTTTTTCATCAAAATTGAGCCAAATATAGAATTGCCATCCCTATTGTTGCTCCCAAGTAGCAAAATTCAATTTTTAACTCATTTTTCAAAAGTTACAAAACCGTGATTTTTTTGAAAAACACCAAAGGGCGACCTCTGGTCGCTTAAAATCCTTATGGGAAATCCCACGTTAATTTTCGCAGAATCGGAGTTGATGAATATCTCTGAAACAAGGTGTTAGGCGGGGAAAATATCTTAAAGTTAGCGTATGCTAGGGAAGGGTCACATACCCTATTAACCCCGAGCTGACAAACCGCTTTCCCACTGTCCTACTAGCTTACTCCACTCCCACAAGTACATATTGCTAACTTATTTAGTGTAACAACTACACAGTATACGTATAGCGTACGTGGAGAAACCTGTCAACATGAAATTTGATCCACTTCCGGACCACTGACACTACCCATCTTCGAACTCTTTCGAAATTTCGAAGAAGTTGCCAAATAAGCCAGTTGTTTCGCCCAATTTGCCGAATTAGTGTACAACAAATTTACTTACCTGGAAAATGCATGTTAATAATGCAGATGAGAAGCTAAATGGTGGGGACATGTGAGTGTGCGTGAAGTCTATGGAGCGAGGCGATGATAGGGTGGGTTGGTTGGACAGAGTCGACCAACTTTGACTCATTTGCTCAGCCGACTCTATCCCCTCCTTAATTTCCATTATGAAATAGATCGTTGCTCCAGGTCAGTTATAATTGTCTTATACTCGCTATGCTGTTGGGAAATGTAAATCAGGTGGGGATCCTGTAAAATATTATGATTGACCACGGTAAACCCAGGTAGTTATCTACAACTGTGAGGGCCAAGGTATACGGTATTGCAGCAGTCATAATTCAAGGTCCTATCGGAACTCTACCTACATTGTAAGCGGATGCTGTTAAGATCAAAATCTTCCGAATCATTCATCGAGCTTCGTGAACCTTTCAGCTTGCCTTAGGAATCGCATTATGCTATGAGGATCTATTGCCCACAAGTCGTGTAACCTGCGTCAGTGACTCAAAGGCGTCCTCACCCGCGTAGTTTATAGATTTGGTAGGGGAGCTTTTTGAGCCTCAATGGAGTGCAGGGGTGTTGTTGTTCCGGATTGGATTGCTTTTCTACACTCCCGGAGCGTAGACAAGATATTTCTCTACGTATGCCCACACTGCCTGTTTTACGTCTGCGTCTTTTGTCCGCCAGCCGTCTAGCTCCTCATTTTTGTAAGCTGCTACAGTGTATTCATTCATTCCACGCCGCTGGCATTCCTTTGGAGATGTAGCCTTGTGCAGGCACACATGTAGTTCACGGAGTAAAACATACATGTTGATCACTTCAGAAGTTACAAAAGGCTTCAGCTGATTATCCCAGCTTCAATTCATTCCTCAACAAAAATTTGTGATAAAGGACAGCGTTAATGATATTATTTGCAAATGCATTATGCTGAGCATTATGCTCATCCCATTTTCTAAGCACATCTACCTTACTCTACTCGGCCAGTGAGGAGGTGGGAAAAAATTGTCGTAAAATGTTATCACTATTTGAATTGTTGCCGGTAAGTGAGACTCACCTGTAAACTACAGTGTAGTGAGGATATACAATTAAAATTTAAAATTTCTGTCCGGCTAAAACAAAAATTTTAAACTGCCAAATTGCAATGTCAGACAAAAACAATAATTTGAAAATTAAGTTCAGATTTTTGTCCGAATTTCTGTCTGCCTATATTAAAATATAATCTCAACCAAAATCTCAATCCCATAGCTGGCACTAATGAATGTATCCACCAATCTTTTATATTCTCCTTCAATATTTAAATATTTTAAGTTTCATAATATAAATAATATTAAGTAACCGGATACGTATGTAATGTATGTACTATATCGTAATTTGTATTTTTATTTCACAATCAAATGATTTATTAATTATTATTATCAATAATTATTATTATCAAAGCACAATTAATCACATCATTCCTTGTACAAGTGGGATGTTGCTTAAATTCTAGACCACTAACGCCTCTAACCAGTGATCCAGATGATATGAGTGCGTTAACACCTATCCATTTTATTTTTGGTGATCACATTACAGCTGTACCTGAGTCAAATTAGGAGCAAAAAAAACTGAGCATGCTTTCAAGGTGGAAATTGCAACAACGTTTATTGCAGCAGTTTTGGCGGCGTTGGCAATGCGAATACCTGTGCCGACTGCAGCAAAGGTCAAATTGGTGGGTAAAGAATTTAGAACAAAACCAAGATGATTTAGTTCTGCTGAAGGAAGATGATGTAGCATCAATGCAATGGAGGTTGGCTCGTATCATGGACCTTCATCCAGGTAAACATTGACTGGTTCGTGTCGTGACAATTAAAACGAGCGATGGTAATTCAAGTGATCAACAAGTAAAGTATCCCCTTTACCATTATAATAAATCGAGCAAACGAAGTTTACGAAAGTATCCTCTAGTACGACGATGCACGCCTGTGCATCGACTCATCGCAGCGAAAGAAAGTGTAACGTCTTATGGCCCGACCAAAAGGACGGGCTCAACAACAGTAATCATTTATGAAGGTGATAGCGAAACCAAAAAACTGAATATGAAAGTCCAACTTGACTTTTCCGAAATTTGTTTGATATTCTAAAAACAGCGTATATGAGTTTCTGTAGCAATCGTCTCGACTGATGACGAAAAATGAGGGGTATTGTCAATTAATGTCAGTTTTACGACCGGAAGGACTGTACCGATTGTGACCCAAATCTATACACTTCTTTGGCACGCCGTCATCTATCCATAGGTCCATACCGCATGTCCATGTTCGTAAAGGTTCGCGAGTTATCGTCCGAACAAGAATTTTTCCGGACGGAATGACGGACGGACAGGACCGAAACTATAAAGTGGCCTGGCTATTAGAGTTCAGGTCAAATTTCAAGGTTTTGAAAACCTGCTTTCTAGTTCAACGTTGCATGCAATATCTCGTGGCGAATTTTATTTGCATAGGTTATATGGTATATTATATGGTATAGGTTATATGCACTTGAACTTTGATCTCTTGTTCTGACCCAAGGTCAAGGTCTTATTATAATTTAATGGTCCGCTATGCATTTCTTGGTCTTCTGGCTTTCTTTTGATGTGCCGCTCATGAAGCTACGTTGAGCTTTTGCAGAGTTGCGGACAAATTAATCGACCACTGTAATATGTAGAATTATGTTCCAGCTATGACCCTAGGTCAAAGGTGGCACCAAACTTGGTACCATGGGGCAGAATTGTACGGGAAATCTGATGGTATCATTAATTTAGCCCTAAAATTTGCAAATAGTAATTGGACCAAAAGTTTGACCTTTGACGTGGGTATTTGACCCCACGTCAAAATTCAGAGTTTTGAAAATTTGTGTGCTAGGGTGCAATTGCATGAGGAATTTCGTGGTGTCATGTGTTTTTGGGTGAGACAAATAGTTTGAAAATGCACCCTATAGTTGAACTTTGACCTTTTGTTTTGAACCGACGTCAAGTTTAAATGGGAATAGAAATGGGCCTGTGCTTCCCTTCATTAATCTAGCTTTCGAAGTGAATGCCATATGATGGTGCGTCAAGCGGTTCGTGAGTGCACTTGCCTCAAAGGAGAGTCGACCACGCTCGTTACTAGAAATTTTATTTAGAAATTTTATTTGGGACTATGGTAGAGCGTGCCTTTCGCTACGCTGCTTTCGCTCCGGAAGCGGTAGCTGGAGCGAGTATGAAGAGATTTAGCTACAAAATTCTCGTAGCAACTTAGTTTAGCTACCGCTCCAGCTACAGGGCTTTCTGAATATCGCTACAATCGCAGCAGCGAAATTCTAAAATACGATTCTCTTGAACTTTTTCAACAGAAAAAATAAAGTAAATCATGCGTAAACACGATTACCACAAACTTGTACATTCTCATGCATTTAATGTTTCACATGCGTTCATGTGGCGTGAAAATGTCTTACACTAAGATGCTAAAAAAGAAAAACCTATGTGTAGGCGCTATGTTGGTACTCGTTGAGCGATTTGAGTCAAGTTTGTTTTAGAATAATTTCTAGAGCATTTTTTCTGGGTTATTTGATGTCTTTTATAGATTCCTTAAAATTTCAAGCAAAAGATTGAAAATCTTTAGAATGAAATTAATCCAACTGAACAAATTAATCTAAACTTTCGAAATTGTGAAAGGAATTTGAACAATTGCGAAAGTTGTGATTAACTTCAATTTCAATCTAAACTTTTTCAATCTTTGGTTTGAAAGTTTGAGAAATATATGAAAGATATCAAAAATCCTTGAAAAATTCTTCTGGAAAATTTAATTCGCCATCTTTTAAAACAAATCGGAATAAAATGGTCGAACGTGCCCGGGAGGTATGCGTTTTTTAACCGTAGGCCCTTAAAATATTTCGTGTTTCCCGCCAAAATGGACCGACGTCTGAACTACAATGCGGAA
>WJFA01002123.1:0-17422 GCA_009870155.1 Pseudobourletiella spinata
CGGGATCCGCCCGGCAGATGTGTCTGACGGTGAAGAAAGCACAGACGACGGTGATGGTGCACAGTATAGTCTCACGCAACGGTAAACAACCCGATGAGCCACCTGAGAGGATAGGCTAAAACTGAGATATACTGTATGGTAGTGGCAATGGCATGACCGGAGTGAGTAGTACTAGGATATTATCCCTCATTCATAAATGCTGGAGGAAGCATGGGGACGGGTAATTTCCAAACCATTTACATGTTCGCCGGAATATGGTGACGTGCAGAAAGGTTTGGCCAGCTACTACGACAACTACCACCACCATGAGCAAATCAGCGAAAAAGAGCCTTTTTAGTGGCTTTAAAAGCCCTTACTGCCAGATAAACTGTCCTTGCCACTTGGACATGCAGGATGGAGTGGGACGGGGTTTAACACAGAGTTTGTGAAGGGCTATGTACGGAGCGGGGAAAGTGTGTATGTACCCATTTACACGCTACCCAGTACACACGTGTGACGGTTAGATATAGTGTGCCGGAGCATCATTAGGCACTTCAGCGAGACGAAAAACTGTGGCCATTCCAACCACACGCCTTCTTTCTCCCTCTCTCTCTCTCTCATTCTCTCTGTCTCTCAGTCCTTCTGGATTGGTTTTTAAGGAAATTATGACCTCACAGCTGAGCTGAGCGAGAGGATAGAAACGACAATGGAAATGACGATGGTGATGATGTTGTATCATCGTATTTTTCAAGGACCAGAGTGTACCATACAAGGCTTGACAACGTGAAGGCGGAGAGGCCAGAGGGCATTTGAACTATAAAGCGCACAACAGTCCATTCATGACCCAGCATATACCCCTCGTTCATCAATCATTTCCCATCACGAGGTACTCGCCGAGTTTCACGTATGCCTCCATGTGAGTCCGTCTATTTTGTTTGGTCACGCTAATGAATTTTTGGCGATGTCAGAGCAACCGTTAGGAGCGGTAATGGGTACTGTGTGTAACTCGTGAATCCGGTGCTCACTGAATATAAACCCGCGGGCGTAACGGATTATTTGTCTGTGGCACACAGGAAAGGCAAAGTATAGCCGACAGACAAACATCCTCAGGCATGCACACACACACACACGCATTAAATTAGGCGCACAATTTTGTCTCCACCCTGAGCCCTGCTTGAATTTCAGGGAGCGAATTTCATATGACGGATCTCTTTCATCCATCTTACTTCCTACCCTGCTGCGTCGGGTCACATCTTCATCTCCTTGCTCAGTGAGATGGCACTGAATTTTGAACCGAAGAATAAAAGGACAGACATAGTTTTCCGAGTTTTTCCTACCCAAAATGCATGGGTAATGTTTTTCTTTGGCATCCCGTCAGGGCTCGGATGCCCCGCGAAAAATCTTCAAAGGCTCTCCTCTCATTACCAGTGCGAAGGGAAGGGCTAGCTGTGTATCAATCAAAGAGGATAAAATAGGGCAAAGTACCCATTTCATGCATCACAGCGCTGGCAGCAGTCTGGCGAGGAAAGTTGGGCCACCCAGAAGTATCCACACACTTCCGGAACAACTACGACTGGACCTTTCCCTGTATATCATTTCCAGATTTTTCGGTGAAATCGTAATCAGGAGACGAACTAAATATTTACTAGAGGCAGCTGGCAGTTGGGACAGAAACACTGGAGGTCTCGGTCTCATCCCTCCCTCCCGCCATGCTGAGTACTGATAACCCAGGGCATAAATTTATGGAAGTCAAGTGTGCTGGCCTTCCGGTCCGGCTTCTATCCATGACGAAGGGGGAAAAGTTGGCCCTCCTCCAAGAAAGCTTTCAAGACAGTGAAAAAAACTGTGGGGGGGGGAATGGACGGGACGGGTAAGATTGGGATTATGCAGACGGCAGACTAGACGAGGAATGCTATAAAGTCCAATCCTAATAACAAAAATCGTCGAGTCCCCCTTGCCTTATTCCACCAAGAAGCCTGTCGCTCTAAACTTCTTCACTGGAACAAAAACCCTTTCTGGTCCACAATAACGGGGACATGCACTCCCTATATGCTAAAGAATTAGCGTGTGACGCTCAACGAGGGCATGTGGTGAGCACTTCTACGAATGCTACATTATTTTCAACTATCGCTTTTATATTTCCCCAACTCACCCCTCCTCAAGCACTGTACCACATTGTGTGCCCAACGGAGATGACTCTGATTATGGGATGAGGCACAAAGGAAAGTGGGAAAGTTTGAAGAGGAAATGCAGTGAAAGTTACATCTTCTGACGCCGCAGCTCACACACTCATGCCAGCAACGGTTGGCAAGGGATCCAGAGTGTCCCAGCAGTAGTTGTACGCGGACTTACGGTAAAAATTGAAACAAGGCCTGCCATTTGTCCCCATCATTATCAGTCCATATGGGAAGGAGGGGGATATTCTTTTATGACGGAGAGTGATATTCCTTGGAAGAAGGTTTTTTACTGAAACTGTCATCCAACATTAGCCTCTCAAATCCCTTCCCTCTTCTCTGCTGTACCCATGTCGTATTAGCCAACGCCTTGTGAGATGGGCGGCCCGGTCCTTACTGACTGAGAAGAACAAATTTACAAAGTTGCTCATTGAGAAAACTTTCTCTCCCTTGGTTATTATTACATGTGATTTGGGCTGGAACTATCCTTGGAACAGCCTGGACAAGTACGTCCCATTCTTGTCACCACTCATCCATTCAGATACGAAGCATTCATTTGGAAGGGTCCGGGCGAGACTATAATGTGACTGAAACATGTAAGTTTCAAACACAATTGCTTCCAATCCAGTGGCTCTCAAAAGAGAGTCTGATTAGTCGGAACATAACTCCGAGATTACCAGAATTCCAGCGTTTCAACACACACACACACACACACACACACGAACATACACTAACCCAAACGTACACAAACACATTCATTAACCCGAAGATACACACACACACTAACCCAAAGATATACGTACACACACACTCACACACACACACACACACACACACACAATAAAACACATGCGGACTTTCAATGTGTGTACATTTTCAATGTGCAACGCTTGGAAATTTCTCTTGGGAGATCAGAGAATTTGTTTACTCGCCCTTCCTCGCTAAAATAAGTTTTAGTCTGGCAGCCAGCACGAGAAGACTCATCGTTTTAGCTTAAACCCTCTTACACACATTAACCCAACGTGTGAGAGTCATAATCAAGTTTAACACTTCAACTGAAAGGAATAATATGGCTAAACCGGTGCGTTGGATAGGTGCTCGTGAGCGAGCACACGTTTGGGAGTGGAAGGATGAGCTGGGAAGCTCTACGGGAACGGCTAAAAAATTGGAGAGGGGAATTCAAGTGGAAAACGGAAGGTTGTGTTGTAGAGTGATAAGTTGTCTCATCTACGGTCCTCTCCGTGTATTACAATTAACCTTATGTTCACACCCTCCGCCTGCTCCTCGTTCCCCTGCACGAGACATGACAATCCCATTCATTAGCCCACTAAATGTATATAGTCTTTCCTCAGTCGTATGCATCCGAGATATTTTATAAATTCATGGAAACCCTTTGTTAATGTTCCAGCTACGCAGATCCTACATGCCTCCCCAAGAGCGACAATAATATGAGTATGGTTGACTGTGCACGCAAGGAATCCCTTGGGTACACCGGCGCTCTCGCAAAAACAAGCTCTCATGTGTGGACGTTCAAACACCATGCAGGAACGACGGGTAGGTCCCTGTGATCCAGTGGGTCGGCTACGGTCTAGGAGCACAAGTTAGAAGCCTGACTGCATCATTTAAACAGCAAACCAGTTTACTTTTTACTTGGTTTGGTGGGAAAATTTCCACAAAATATAGCTCCTTCGAGTTCGCGTATTTTCCAATGTGATTTTATACACCCTTTCCTGCAACCATCCATGTAGTTCCATCTTGAATCAGGTTTACACAGAGTAACTGCCGACCTACGTGACCTGCGCGAAATGAATTAGTATTAAATTTGCATCGATCTTAACAAGAAACCTCGAACGGAAAGCAGTTCAATATGGAAAGTCATAGAAGGATTCCAATCGTTCCTCCTCCTCCTCCTACTTCTGGTAATCCGTGTCAAAGTTGATGGGTACCAAAGACCGTTCACAAGTTCTTGTGCCATGGATAAGTGAAACTGTGCTGTGACATATAATTAGAGGGATACGTTTCTAACTTCAGAATCCCTTCGTCCCCCCCCATAAGTTTCTGCCTTATCTATCATTTAAGATGCTCACTGCGCACTATGTATGTATTCGTGTGGATGGACTGAGGAATTCCCTGCCCTGTCTCCACGCACCCGGCCCACATAGCGGGTGACGATGACATGGAGCGGCTGGGTTAAACAGTAGACTTAGGTTACGAGCTCTCAGCTGACGGAGCAGTGGCAGTTGTAGGAACAAAGACGTACGTGGCAACAGTTATTTTTACGAAAATCTATCCTAGACGAGTGGCGTGCGGTTGGTAGGGTGAGTGTCTCCGCGGAACTGTGCATGTGTGTGTCTGAATGTGTATGTGTGTAAATAAGAAAACAGTGTAACACATTACAGTGAGTATTTTTTATGGTTAGTACTACACCACCAAATGATCCTCTAACCTAATGGCTCATATGGCAGCAGAAGAATACAGCGGGTAGGCCGCCTGTAAAACTTGACTTGAGTACCGTGGAACTGCCGAGGCCACAGTATCCTTTGTATGTATGTACCAGACAGTGTGATGGGAGCTGTGTGTGGGAAACACCGCTGTTCCTGTCCATTGCGAGTTGGGGGAATGCGTTTCCAGTTGCATCACATCCTCAAGAAATCAAAGGGAATTCCTCATGAATTCCTTAGCGCCCCACCGTAATCTCTACACTTTAACTGCCACAGTGTTTCTCAAGTGTAAGTGGGAGCGTGTTTTCTCACATGATGATGGGAATAGGACGACGACATTCTCCTCCGTCTCATAATCCTTCCTATTTTTCCCCAACCACAAACGGCACGCCCCTTCTTAAAACTTGACTTTTGCTATGTAGGTTCTCGGCAGAGAGAAAGGGAAGCTCTGGAGCGTGTGGAAGTTATCTCTTGAATGAGCAAGTCTCTCTCTCTCTCTCTCTCACACACACACACACATCGTCATATCCGATAAAATGGGAGCGAGCGCAGGAGGGTCGGATGTGAGGGTGAGGTGAGAAATGCATACACAGAGTAAAGTGAAAAAGGTGATGATTTACTTGTTTGTTTCCCGGTCGATAGGCCTCTTCATCAACTGAGCGACTCCCTTTTCTCCGTGGGCCATCCTGAATGAGTGGTCGGATCTGCGGGTGCTGGGCCTGGGCGAATGGATGATTGGAATGTGATGAAAAGGTGAGTGAGGCGGACTGGGAGCCAAAGTAGTGGGAGCCCGTCTGAGCGACAGAGTTCTGACCCGAAGTCCCCTCCGGGTCACGTTTCCCCGCAAAAATCAAATGAGTCCGGTAACTTCGGTGATCCCCATCCCCATCTTTCTCTGAAGAAGAACCACCAACAGTATACTCACTTTTATGTTTCCATTTCGAGAACATCATACTCATGGTGATATGAGGTTTGTTTGGGCCCGGAAGGGCACCCGCACACTGCCGCTACCACCCAGAAAAAAAAACCGGTGAGATATTCGGGCTATTTATAAGTCCCTTTCAATACAAGCTATCAAATAAATCCACCATCATCGTTGACACTGTTTTTAGGAGCGGGGGACTGGATCGATGGACAGATGGACAGGTACCTCAAACAGCAGAAACTCACGCACGCACACTCACTCACTCACTCACTCACACACACGCACACACGGAGTAGACACAGAACTGTGTATATAAAGTGTCATGCAACATGGAACTTGTCAGATTCCACTTTGTATATGACACAACTGAGGAGAGATTCACGAAGAGCCAGAGATCCTGTACACTGCCGCCCCAACAACCACACCAACATTCCGACCTCCGCCATGACCACCACTTAAAGAGAGGCACATGAAGATGTGGAGGTACGGGGAGGAGAGGAAACGACAACACGACGACGACGAACACGGAGACGAACAAGAACAATAATAGGAATGGTAGGGGCCAGAGGCAGGAGTTCACTTGAAATTACCCGTGCAAACAACACACCGCACCATCACCCTTAATCCACCACAACTACTAAATCCATTTGTTTTAATTATTATCGGGGATGGGAGCGGATTTAAACTGTTTCATGTCATGATAGCTACTAGAAAACTAATAATGGGAAACAAAGTATTTGTAATAAATTCAAGGGTTCCCTACTTTGAGACGAGTGTGGCGCGACCGAGGATGAGAAAAGTAAACGCTTCGCCGCCAAAGAGGAGGCCGCGAAGATAAAAGGATGGAGGGGGGAAAATAACTGGGAAATCTTGGGTACACGCTCTCCCCATGCTACTCGAACCACACTCACTCGCACACATGCACACAAGCACCAACGCACACCCATCGAAATCTACCATGCTCAGATACAGACGAGCTGTACTGGTCGGACATAGGCGGAGAGGAACTGTTCCAAAATCCTCTTCGCTATAGAGAACAGAAATAGACGAGGACGGTAATGGAGCTACAACTATCGGGAACACTACTGCTTCCACCATTATGTTGATGCACTTCCACTCCTCTCTCTCTCTCTCTCTCACTCACTTTCCGTTCCCTGCCCATTCCCGCATGCTTCCCACATGCCCCCCACCCGTATGTAAATATATATTGCATTCATCCTGCCTGTACGTGTGTAATATGCGTGAACCCATACGTGTGCGTGAAGAAAACATGGACGGAAAGCGGCGGCGGCGGGGATCATCCCATTCTGAAACTTGTTGTACTTTCCACATATGAACCCCCTGTTCTTCTCCTCTTTCCCAGGCAGTCCCTCCTCTACCATTGGTAAAAGGCTCAAAGAGCGTCCACAACACTGACAAAAGTCTACCGTCGTCTGTGTGGAGTTTCAGAGTAACCAATGTAAGATGAGTCGGTTGATGCGGGCGGCGAGGTCCCGAGTACCCCGTGTGGAGTCATAGTTACCTCTCTGTCTCCCTCATACTCAGTTCGCCTGTGATGTCTGTGACCATCAATTCAAAGAAGAATCAATATGATTTGTACCTGTGCCAAAGTTGAAGGCGGGAGGGAGGTCCTGGATGTTCGTCTGCATGTGAATGAGAACTCACGGCTCCATCATTCCCATTCACCTGTAAACCATCCTCCTCTCGTATCCCCGATCCTAACAACCGCAGGTTGACTTGACCCAATTCTCGAGCAAACCATTTGAATGGGGGTAGTTCCTCTTTCGTCGTATGTATTCGTCGTTTCGTTACGTCCCGGTGTATAAATAATGGGACCTGTAGCCTCGCCGCACGCTCTTTTTATGCTTCCATCTGAATACCTCATAGTGTCTCTTCCTATACGACCGCCCTCGAAACAAGAACCGCCAGGCTATATCCTTATCAAGGAATGCTGACGAATGAGTATTTTGACAGGAATACCCACTTATGAAAAGGAGATGATATTTTTCCAATGACAGTCCTATGCTTCATGGCAGGATTCTATATGTAGCCAAGTAATTATTTCCAAGAGTTGACAAGTCGACGACGACAACGGCTACGTGGATAGCAACCCACAGTTCTACCAGCTGTCACTACATCTATTTCTCCGAAATTTGCACAAGGACGTGGATATTATGCAGTGCATGCTCAGTCAGCGAGTACAGTTCATTCAGAGGCTTTTCTCCATTTCCATCCTTGCTACTGCTCCCGCTACTCATGGATTTCGTAAAAAGAGTGAGAAGTTTCCCAGTCGGAATTATAACTAGGAATGTATATATTTTCAGTTTCATACAAATGGATAATACTTCCACCCATCCTCCCCTCGCCCGTTCCTCATTCGGGTGGCATATGGAGGAGCAGCATGACAGTGTAGGTGCACACGTGGGAAAGCAAGTGCTACCGGACAAACTTTTCCAACTGTTAGCGACGCCGGAACACTACATGGGCGTTACAGTTTCGCACAACATTGTCACGCCCACCACAAGAAACTTAAAGGAATGAGCTACAGATCATTGTTTCGTAATGAGAGTCATGCGGTCGGATGTAGAGATGAAACTATACGTCTATTAGTCCGACGGAAGTGACGAATTCTTTCGCCAGGGGTCTGCAACGACATACTCTCAATGCAAACATTGTTGGGATCCCATCTTGACAGTATGGGGAAGCCTGAGAAGGACTTTATGACAATCATTTCGTCAATGGGTCCCCGTAGCTCCAGCAAGGTGTTTCCCCACCTTCCATGTTAACCTTCCGCTGTGGTGGATGTGTAGGGGAATGGGGTCATTAAGTTGGAGGATAAAATAGTATTCCAATTGCACACGGCGGCGGGAAAAGCGCCGGAAGAGGCTATGGGATAGAATGTGGGGATGAGCGCGGCGGAAGCTGGCAGGGGTACATTATTCCCTCACACACCCGGTTTACACGGTGTAGCCGCCGATGAGGAGAGCATTATTTCCGTTCCCGGGGATCCAGATTACAATAAATAATGGACAGAGATTAATCGTGAGCTGGAGTAAATGCAATCGTATAGTTCACTCTGATGGCTGCTGTCGATCCACCCTCGTGCATGTCTACACGCAGGAGGAGAGGGAGATCGATGTTCGTATTAGCCTGCACCCTCAGATAGGTATGCACAAATATGGTCCTGACTGAGCGAGCGGATCTCTCAGCTATTCCCTTAACAGCAGCGCCGCCGTCTCCACACGGCTGATGCATTACCGATATTACTTTTCCACCTCCGGTGTGCTCACACCTCCTTTCCGTCCCGCTCTCCGACGCACAGCGGGGAAGTGTATGAAAAAGTTTAGAAATTTTTAGTTGGCTCTCGATTTTTTTCCTAAATTTAACTGATGCGAAGCTCTGTCAAAACTTTTCTCCGATCCCGGGAATGACGAGAACACAACATCCGGCCCCTCATAACCTCTTTACGATTCGCTTCCTCCACCTGAATTACAAACGACCATGGTGGCAGTCCCCACTCATCTTCTTTTCCAACTTAACTTCAAAATAGCCTTCGAAGAGGCAAGGAATACAGATTCTCTGCTGCCACCAACTTACTCAGGAGCTGTCTGGAGGGAACTTTTAACGTGAATCTGAGAGTTTTACGATCCCGCATTACCCAAATTTTCATCAAAACCAACTGGCATTTGAAAAACTTGGACTTTATGTCGTCATATCAGGCATAATAATTATTAGTGCGGAAGTGTGTTTCGAGTGGGATGTTGGAAGCGAGGTGGACTTTTTAGGAAAAAAATGAATGCCGGAGGAATAAGTTATTGCGATGGAAATGAGGAATTGACGGAAGGAACTTCTTCTACTCGCTCAAGAAGCCTTTCTTCCCCAACCTACTCGCTCAAATCAGCGAGATTTCTCTTTTGGTCTGATTGTAAATTTATAGAGGATGCGAGGCAAGATAGAACGTGCGGCCAAGTGTTGGGTAGTGAGATTTAAAATGAAGTGAAAAATTCCAAGTTCTCTGCACCCCAGAGCTTTTTCTCTTCAACTCTCGTAGCTTATTTCCGAATATTTACGTAAACATGTTGCTCCTTTTCCCATCCATTTCTTCGTCCCAGTACCTCCCTCTTTCTGAGTCTCCTCTACTACTACTACTACTATGACCACTACTACTACTACTACTACTACTACTACTACTACTACTACTACTACTACTACTATTACTACTACTATGACTACCGAAACGTTCACTACGGCTACAGTGAGGACTCCTGGCGTGGCAGAAGCCAACCCTGCCACTGCGCCTGTTGCCGGCGAATAGACAAACGGAACTCTGTGTACATGCACAAAAACACCCAGTGCGGCTGCTCGGGTCTGTAACGCCTCGTTCCTTTCCAACAACAATTTACCAAGGAGCCAATTACTAGGAACTGCGTGCAAAAGTTCTAATGCAGTAATTACTTGTCAGTTCGAGCACATTATTCGATATGTCAATTTTCCAGGGCTGAACCCCTTCCAGAATTTTCCCTTTCCTGTATTATTTATATGTGGCGTGCGGAGAGTGGCGCCAGAAATCATAATTTGAGAGTGTGAGTGAGTGAGTAAGTGAGAAAGAGAGAGGGGAAAAATAAATGTCCCGCCGACCAACCTGAGCAACGGCTCAAGAATTCGCATGGCAACCAACATATTTACACATAGTCCAGTCCACTTACCATGTTATGAAAAAAAATTGGTATTTGCTGGTCAAACCCAGCTTGAAATCTATACGCGTACCTCAAGTCGTCCTTGAACCCAGCACCTCGTTTCTACAAAAGCGCAGAATTTGTAGCTCACCTGTCGCGTCTTTTACTTGTACTTGGCTACCTGCGAGTAACAACTATGATGATTGCTGTATTGTTCTAACATCCCTGCATAACTTAGCATATTTGGATCATATTGGAAATGTCATGCATTCCTTCTAGGTTTCCTTCTTTCTCTTCTAGTGTGCGATGAGCGACTGACGAAGTAGGTCTCCGACGAGAAACATCCCCTTCTTTCCTGTAAAATTTCTTAACTAGTATCAAGTAATAATAATCATCTCTCTTGTCGTCCTCTCTACACACGGTGTAAAATTATTTCAGCATCACACGCACTCATAGCGCATAACGCCAAACATTTGCAAGCATCTGAATCAGGAAAGTGGGAAAAGACTGGCAGCATGATGAGGATGAAAGGGTTATCACACTCATTATGTACCAAAATTCGTGCACTGCCACAGTGCACGCCATCCCTATGGAGTGAAACTTTCTCATTTTCTTTTTCATTTTTCAACCTGTTCCCAGCTATCCAAATACGCATACAGAAACACGTTCCACAACAGTTTAAAATAGGTGCAAGAACGGTGAACGACGCCGTCTGCTAACGCGCTTTTCCTTATTCCTCCCATTATAACATGACCAATATAATGGGCAATATATTGGACGCCACAGGGAACCGGACATAATATTCAAGGAAAACTGAGGTTCGTGCTTCCTTACCTCCTAACGCATTCCTAATGTTATTACTCATGGAATATATATTATTTCTAGCGCAAATTGGCCTCGTAAACTTAGATTCGAAAACTATTGATAGGTGTTCGAACGTTACTAAAAGCCCGGTACGAGGTATGAGGTGGATACCGCAGAAATACAAATCGTTTCTTTCCTCCCCCATATCAACAGTGAAGTGTTGGATGGTGATCGATTAAAGATGGCTGGATGTAAGCCGTTGGGGTGATGGCAATAGTAGTCTAAACGCAAGCATGTATATGACCGTAACAGTAGAAGTGAGGCCCTGAATATGGAGTACCTGAAGCGTCAGCGGAATACCCACACCTGTCCAAGACATTTCCGAGAATCCTGTGAAAATGTTTTGTCTGACCAAACCATCCATTTCACTGGAATTAAACTTGAAAAAACTTATCGAACTATCCTCGGTTGGGGGAAACATTGTGTTGGATAGTGGCGAATAAACTGAGGTGACACAGCTTGTGGCGAAGACAAAGCAAATATTATTCTGATAAGCTCAGAGACGGAAAGCAGGATGCTGGCGTACTATCGATCATGGAGAAGCGGTCGTGGTTTTGCATACGTATAGAGACGCAGAACAACTCCTTTGGTTCTTTTTGATTCGTCTTGTTTGTCCCTGAGCCGTCGGATTCTATGAGCCATCTTCAACAGCATGCTCCCATAACTCCGCAACATTTGATTAAAAATTCAGCTAGCATACCTCTCTCACTCTCTTTCTCAACTTCTCCACGCTCATGGTGCAGCTGGGCGGGAAGAAGTGTTGAGAGGGGGGTAATGGTGCTGGTTGTTGCGGTCGTGGAGGCGGTATTGGGAATTTTTGGCCGGAACTCCCCAGTCTCCTCCCGACGCTCGCAGCATATTAATTTGTTGATACGGACTTGCAGTGAAACAGCATGAAAGTTCCATGATTATGATGGGAAAGCACTGGGGTTTAGTATGCATTCCAGTCCGGTGCTCGGTCGGATAATTATTTATTAACTCGCTACGTTAGCACCGTTCATTCCCTCACTATTCTCAGTAGATTGGATCTATCCAATCTTATCGGATAGTTATATAGGCTAACGACTGGAGTGAAACACTCTCTATCGCCCCTGCAAGTAAAGAAGATTATACGGCATGCAGAACTATCCGAATGCTCCGCTCGGTTTCCTTCCAATAACGGAGGTACACGAAACATCTGAAGTTTCAGCACATACACACACATACACACGACGTCACGTCGGCGTAAATGACCATTCAGCTGAAGATTCATTGATGACTAATAAATGCCCTTTCAGAATCTACTCTGGATGGGACATGAGCAAACACGAAGGCGTGTTGGTGGACGTCAATGTAGTAGAGATAGAATATAAAAGGGTAACCAGGGCTAGGAGTATAGCACGAGAGAAAATATTGGGTGAAAGTCGGAAGAGACTGTCAAGGAGTCAAGGCCCATGGCTGACTAACTGGAAATGCCACACACTTTTGAAGGCATTGGGAGGGAAGGCTACTATAGGCCTGTACATTATACATGTACTACGCTCCGTCCGGGAATTTCTCCGTCCAAACTGGCTGTCATCGGAAGTTGGAGGAGTAGTGAGTGACTACGGTGGAAGAACAGTGCTGGTCCGAAAGCCAGAAAGAATTTATTGTGGTTCTTCCCGTTCGTTCCAACTTCCCGTTGATACAGTGACTATATAAAGTATTGATACCTTACTCCTCAATCATTTACATGTGTCAATATTCACTAAGCTGCGGAAGGGAGTGGTGCCAGTCTTCCCACCCGTTTTGTCCATCATCTAACGGTGGTTGTAATTTCAAAATTTAAAAGCGATGACAGGAGGCAAATGGCAGCAAATATATACAAACAGAATGCTAAAACCTCTCGATGAGTCAGCAGCTTTGAAATATTACTTGTACTCCAAAAATGGCTAATTTTAAACTCTAAACGGCAACTCCCATTTAATTCCAAGAAATTCATTTCCACTATTATGTGTGGAAATTTATGATTTTAACAGTAAACTCTGAGGGGAATCACCATTTTGTACTGTGGGTAATCGTATTTTCCACCGGTATTATTATATTGAGCATTTTCATAGCAAAGCGGAAAGGCTTGAGCATCATGGCTTCCGATTTTCGACTACCGCCCAGTATACGATCCTCCCACCGAGTTAATACGATTTCGCGCTACATTTCAGCATTCGGTCCATTCTGGCGGGAAATACGAAAGTTTCTGTTTTCCAACCAAAGTTCGTGAGTTATGCGTGGGACCTTAAATGTAAAAATTATGATCACTTCAGAGTTCCCACGGAAAAACCTCACTCTACCTAACTCACGAACTTATTGACAGATTTGAGTGATTTTGGTTTTGAACGATAGAGAATTAAATTTTCTACAACGTACAAGCAGACTGGGTTTTTATATCTTGTGTGATGTTACTCAAAATTTGAAAAAAAAAGTTTGCAAAACGTCATGATTTTCAAGAAATGTAAATTTCAGCTTCAGTTTGAAATTTTGAAAAATCTATTGCAGTGTTTATAAAATCCTGAAAAGATCCTAGAGAATTTAATTTTCTATCGTTTAAAACAAGAATCACTGAAATCGGTCAACTCGCTCTCGAGTTTTGCGCGATTCGCAGTTGGAAAACAGAAACTTTCCTATTTCCCGCCAGAATGGACCGAATGCTGAAACGCAGCGCGAAATCGTAATAACTCGGTGGGAGGATCGTATACTGGGCGGCTGTCGAAAATCGGATGCCATGATGTTCAAGCCTTTCCGCTTTGCTATGAAGAAGCTCATTACTCCCCCCACCTGATGAGGCTTCACCCAGTGGGGGGAGTAAGAGGAATCCGGTAGAGCCTCAAAGCTCTTGGAGTACAAATTTTACAATGCTCGACGGTTTACAATTTTAGAAGGAAAAATTTGAGATAGCTTAAATTCAAAATATAATTTCCCACGTCTTCCCTCACCTTTATTCCATTCCTGGTTAAAGTTGAGGCCTGATAATAATTATGGTTACATTTCCTTACCTATGTAAATGATCAGCAGTGTCAAAAGGGTTTTCTGGAAGCACAGAGGATCAATTCTTTCTGCCAACACTGTATATGCTATGATTTGCGATGACAGTGAGAACTATTTGTAACTGCGGAGCCAGCCGTTTCCCGTCTTACAGAATCCTCACACACAGTGTTAAGGCTCACTCACAACTCTGATACTGTCTGATGCATGATTTCCCCGATACCCATATCCCTTATCAACCACTCCCAGTCCAACAAGGTCGCCTGGCCCATCATCAAGGATGGAAGGGGAGTATATCATGTCTACCTCCCGTTCAGCACCTTATGTGCGTGAAGGGAGGAATCAGAAAGTGCTCAATTTTGATCCAAGATAAATGTGACGGGTGTGGAATAAGTGGAATTCACAATATTGACTGTAGGGATGATTAGAATAAAATAGACCCGTCGTTCTGGGTTAATGTGAAAATATGAGGACGATTTTGAACAAATGTGACTCCCGCCGCTCCGTCCACCGCGCTTTCCTCCACCGGAAGACCATTACACTTGGAGCAAACAGTGAGTGGTCATGAAGTCTCATAAATTTCCCTCAAACATTTTATTACCCCAGTCTCTGTCATACCCTGACTTCTTCCGGGACAGGGAGCGGGCGGGTTCGGGTGTCGCTAGTCTACAGTATATCTCTCGCCTTCTGTGTAAATAATAATTTTTTATCCTATCCTACCCCAGTCCCTCTATCCTCGTACACCCTCTTTCTTCTTTTCATCGCCTTATTTTTTCACATCGTTTCCTCCCAAATAGAATGGAGAGAGCTAACGATTTTACGCCTATCCTACGCCTATCCTGTATATCGTCCCCCATCACATCAGCGTAACATACACATCCAAAGAATTTTCGGATAACCGCAAATCCTCGTGGACCTTATATGTAAGGACACTAGGTCATCCACACGATTCAACGCACAACTCACGACACACACCATCTGATTATAGGGGCGAAAAGATCGGAAGTCCTCGGAGTGTAAATTCTGCAAGGTTGAGCATAGGGGAAATATTTGAGGTGGAAATTTGGGGCAGGCTCGAAAATTACTCCGAATTCTTCGAAAACCTCCCTACTTTAACCTCCCCATCTCTAGCTTCCTTAATGGTTATGTCCACTCGAATGCCCATTAAGGATACACTGCCAAATTGACTTGAGTCAAACAGCTGCAAATTTGGTACACATATACAGCTGGAATATGTTCCTAGGAGTGCGTCTAGCGTATTTTGTTTTTTATGGCTATCATATATTCTGTCAAAGGAAAAATGACCACTCTGTTGCAGTGCTACACACCCGCAAAAGTTACTCAACCTACCTGGAATTTTGCCCCTTCTGCACGTTCCCTGTAGGTGTTAGAAAGGGAGTAAAATCCCTATTCCATCCTAGTAAATATTCCATTTGATCCACCTTAGATGATATCAAAGTATGAAAGCGATGTCCATCGTAGGCGGGAGGAGGCAGAAATGGATGTTGTTGGATCTGTAATATATACGGGTCCATATGAAATATATATTTACAAGGTGAAGAGGATCTGTCAGGCTAGGAGACGTCCACATGGACTCATTTATATCTGCATGGAAAGCATTAAGATCCTCCGCTTTCATTCCCCAGTAATAGTACAGACATACAGCACCGCCTCTAAGTTATTACCACATATGAATTTTCATGTGGGGTTCACGTAAATCACATGCTTTCTCACTGCTAACTCTCCCACAAGATAAATGGTATATTTGGAACTCGGCTCAACATGTGCTTTGATCGTCCCATTTTCCCAGTTTCCTTCCTACTGTACCACACTACCACCAGCAGTACTGCCATTATCCATATAGACTGTATTCCTGTCCCATATGTAAAACGATCGGGGGCGGATGAATGTGGCTCGTTCCCAGAGACACCATTATCCGATATTTTAAATCCATTCAAAAACACTCCCAACAGCTTTCTCTCTCTCTGTCTCTATTTATCTCTCTATGGGGCAAGCTACGTTCCTCTCTAGTCAAAACGTCCGGCCAGATTGCCCGGGTGAATTGAAGGGAGAGAAATCGCATCGGGTGGACCGTGGGGTTTTAAGTAAGTCGTGCGGTACGCGTCACTCAGCGACTCAGTGCTCATACGCATCTCTCTGGTTGATTTGAATCTCTAATACATCCCCAAATTGTTTTACATAATCTTTCTCACGCGTTCAGTGGAAAGCTGCTACCGGGTATCAAGAATTTATCAATGTACCGCCATTAGGTCCACGCTTTGACAAAAATGAGATGAGACAAAAAGAATAAATTGGAAATGTCATGCTTTCACAGTAATAAAGCCCCTCTAGGACTAGGAAGCCGGGACAGGGTAGCGGAGGTAGTATGATTACTCGTTAGAAAAGCGACGTGGTTGAGTCTTAACCTGCGGGAGTTAATTCGTCACCACTTTTCCGTCACTGCTCTTGCGCCTTCACGAAACAACAAGGGGCCTGGGGAGCTAAAACCATCAACCTTTCACCAACCCGTTGTCTTCTTCCGTACAGAAACTGTAGCTGTGGGTGTGGGTGGGTGAGCCTATTCTCGGCCAAGGACTCACAGGGCTCGAAGGTTGCCGCGGCGGAGCCATTATTCTTTCCTTAAATGCGTGCATGTATGTACATACTTTCGTCAGAAGTGAGTCGCGAGTCACTGGGCTTTGACGAGTTGTACGGTGAGAAAGCTCGGCGAATGACCGAGACCATCGTGTCAGCTGATGTAGGCTGGTGGAAATATTTAATGATTATTTGTCCGTTCCTTCGGGTGGGTGGCTCAACAGCCCAGCTCCTATGCCACAACAGGTGAGGATGATATGCAATGAGTCTGACAATCGCTAAACATTCAATCCTCCACTACATCGCCGTGTCCAATCCATAAGCACTCCGAGCTTTAGCACCTGTTTCATGCACACACGCAATGATACCTCCAACCATCACAATCCTAATGGACTGATTAATTCAAGCCCAATTATCTTAACCGACATGATCGCCCACTCGGAGTAGAGATGAGTTAAACCATTTTTCATGCTCGTATAGTTGCCGTGGGAAAGACGAGTGGACATGCTAGATATTGTCAGGTGTGGTTGAAATAGGGCCATGTCGTAATAACAGTATTGCTATTTCGACGCTGTTCGGACTCGAGGATCATCATGTTAACAGTGAGGAAGCTGCAACCATAGCTGGGGAAAACTCACTCAGGGCCTACCCAATTCCCCATTTACTCAGCGAACGTGACACAATGTCCCCTTGAGTCATGTATAAGAGGATTTTGATTCGAATCCGCCAAGTGCAAGAGGATTCTCACGTTCCTCCCTCGCGATTTCACAC
>WJFA01002124.1:0-17419 GCA_009870155.1 Pseudobourletiella spinata
GTCCATATATTAAAGCCCTGTACCGGTTATCAAAGAACCCCCTTTGTTTGATCACGCATTGGACAAATGCATCACTATAAATTCATACGACGTGGAATCTCCGCAAGTGAGGCTGTATCAAGCTACGCATGGAATTATGACGTACGGATCAAGGTTGTGAATGCTGCATCGTGTCAAAAACATCAGAGTTAATTTTTGCAAGACGGTTCAAAATCATACCATTCTAAAACTATCTTCATCACATTCAAAACCATAACGAAAATATGAATTCTAGTCCTTCTAAAGGAAGCAACTACTAAGACTATTTAATAATTCAGAATCATTAATAATTAAATCAGCATTATTCGTCTGTACATACGAGATACAAATTCAACTAGTCAAATAGATTTTTGATTAAATTAATCAATTCTTGGATTCAGACGAGGCACTGTCATTGTCGTTTGAGCATCGTGGGTAGGTACGAATCCTTATCTTTTCTAAATAGGAGGCGCAGTCTGGTGTCCACAACGGATCGGCCCGGGTTTAATGTGGCATGTGAGCCTTCCCTAGCATATGCTAACCCTAAAATATTTTTCCCGCCTAACGCCTAGTTTCGGAAATGCTCAGGAAAGTGCTTGTGGAATGAACTTCTGAAGTTAATTCCACAATGAACTTCAGCATTCATAGAGTAGTGCTCTGTAACATTACTCATCTATTTTTACAGTTGATATCTTTTCAAAAATGAAGATCATGTGAGAGTCTGTAGAGATTCAATTCAACGCGATTAAAAATTGTAGCTCGAGATTCAGTTCTAGAACTTCTGTTCTCGCTGTAACCGTTGTGAGTGTGAGTAATATCCAAGAGCACCACTCTACGAATGCTGAAGTTCATTCCACAAGCAGTGCAAAATATGATTTTTGGTGAAATGAAGCGCAGAAATTTGATTAATCATCATAATTGATCATAAAATATACGTGTAAGAGCTTCTGTACCAATTTTATGCTGTACTGGAAACAGTGAAATTTTTGAAACACATCAAAGGGGAGATGCCCTTGGTCGCTGAAAATTCTTATGGGATATCCCATGTTAATTTTCCCAGAATCAGTTTTAATGAAAATTCAAATTTGAATATTTCCGAAACTAGGCGTTAGGCGGGAAATGTATTTTAGGGTTAGCATATGCTAGGTAAGGCTCACATGCCCTATTAACCCCGGGCCGATCCGTTGTGGACACCAGACTGAGTCTTCTATTAAGTTGCCACAGTATATGAACAACTTCAAAAGAGCTGAAATCCACGCTCTGCTGTAAATTCGTCAGTATCATATAGCTTGGAGCAAACTGGGAGGGATTTTTATCAATATTGTATAGACAGAGAACGGTTTTGAATGTTGGGAACAAACAAAGCCTCAATTTTTAGTTCAGTCAAATATTGCTGTTTGAATCAAACGCACGAGTTGAGACAGAGGAGAGTGCAGCATGCGCATTTAATTTGGAGTTGATTGTAGAAATTGTGAACTTTTGTGAATTTTTGCGCTGAAGCAAATTTGGCTCAATTCCGTAATTCGAAGTCCTCCTCAGCGTGATGCATCTATCAGTTCTATGGAAATATAGACATGGGGGATGCGGCGCAGGGTAGTAGCTGCTGCTACATGTAACATTTGGCGCTGTATCAGGATGCAAATGTATGAAATAGTAATGTCAGGTAGATAGTTGGCCGTTGGATCTATTCGCAGTGCATCAGTTAAATTTGTATAAAGCGGCAAAGTAGCAATTGTCAGCTGTATCTAAAGTCAACGAGCCAGTTTTGCAGTGGATCATTTATGCATGTTTCAGTTGTTCCTATTTCACTAGCCCTGTATCAGTCTCCATTGGATTTTTAGTCCTAGATCCTTTTTGTACAGCGTCCTCGTACGTGCAGATGTGGTACTGTGTTGTGTTATATAAGTTTCTCGGCTCTTGGGAAGTGAAACTTCTATTTCCAAAATTCCCCTGTGGTCAGTTGGCCACCGATGGAACTTTTTCACTTCTGATTCTCACCACACCTCAACTCCGAACAAGTTCTGTGAGTTTCTGTTCCAAAACGAAATTGTAACATTTAATGGGAACAAACTTAAATTTCGTGACTTTATCCCTACCGGCTGCATTTGTAAAATCATCGCTAAGTACTCAGGAGAGAGCAAACTGGGTACGAACCTTGCAGACAGATTTGAATTTCATAGGTTCACCGGTAAGATATTCCCTTGGGGTAACGGCATTGGCGAATACGTCCAACAGAAAGGCCCCAGCGGATGGAGCATGCACTCGAAAAGAAACTATGGGTGGTGTCACACTTTGCATTACAAAACGCTTCAAACTGACTCCATCATAGACGTCAGCTTCCGTATCATAAACTTTAAGGTTGTAATGGAAAATTAAGCAGGATCCCATTTGCGGTGGCATTCCAATCCTAACTGTAGCAGCACCTGTATGTGAAACAAAAATACAGAAACTACCACTTTCAAAGGGTTGTTTGATTGTACGACCGTTTCTCGAATATCCACTACCAACACTCAGATTAGCTGTGAGTTACTACACTTAAGAAAGCGTAGGAGAGCAACTTACCCGAGGAATCTGTGGTCATAACAGCTTTACAATGTGAAATGATTTCCCCTTGACTGTTCAGAACACCTTCGCTACTCTGACCAGGTGGGAAGTACAGTCCGTAACGGAAAAAGAGACTACGTACAAAGGGAAGGTCCTCAAATTCCTTGAGACTAAGGGGACGTTTCAAGAGCTGCCACTCTGACTGCTGAGGGAAAAACTCAAAGATGAATTCTTTGGGGTCTGTGAGGAAGTAGTGGTCATCGTACTCGTAGCGTAAAGAATCCGACTTGGATGCCCTCTCTTTGGCATTCACCAAGTGACGTGCTCCCCAATTGCACTGAACAAATCTGCACCATTTCATAATAATTTTGAACCATAGTGTAAGCTTCCGTGAATGAATTCTTTCACTTTACAGTAGCCACTTTTAATATTTTTTTAACAAAGTTTGAAGTACCTCCAAGCTCCAGCGACGTAAACAGCGTTCCATGAGTTCCTGAAACGGTTGTCCGTGAACCTCACACCGGGCTGATAGCCCGCTGATTTGCTTAGACCCTTTATGACGACGCAGTGAAGACCTGCGTACGAACACAACCTTTTAAAGAGAACATGGTAGCTCTCCGTTCCCTGCTTAATTCCTCGAAGTAATCCCATGGGAGTATCCGTCCTTAAATCTTCAGAAAAATCCATGGCATTCAAATTTTTGACAGTGATCCATCGGAAAATCGTTCTAGCTTTCTCCACATCTGATCCACACCTGGATACAAGCTGGCGTACAAGATCCGTGAAAGTTTTCTGGTCTTCTTGGGCCACCTTAATACCATAACACGTCGATGTCAGTGTTACGAAAAACGTAGTTTCACAACAACAAGTAGATGAGCAGTTTCCTCACCGAAATTGCGATTTGGTCGATATCCGCAAATTCCACAGGATCGCCGTAAATATCACTTTTATCAATAGTGGGTGGTGAAGGTGGTGGCGCTTGCTGTGGGTACGGAAACATCTCTACTTCCCCGGGTCCAGTGATCTCATCATCTCCTCCACGCTGGATAAACTCCCGCTTTCTCTCATTGATCAAGTGAAGCATCTCCTTGCTCTGCTTTTCAACCAGTGCAGCAGTAGCCGCTCTGCAATGAAAGAAATAGAAAAAAACATTGTATAAGATTTTCCTAATTTGTCACGCGAATTTTAATTATTAATTAATAACACACCGCTCGTGTTCCAATAGTTTCCGTGTAGTTTGCTCCTTTCGCTTATCCCGCCGTAGTGTCATATGCCTCTCCAAATCCTCCCGCTCTTTCGCTTTCAGTTTATGTATTGTCTGGGGATCTTCTTTAGCACGCAAAGATTCAAATTTTGACGCTAATTTCTCTAATTCTCTCTCCCACTCCTCCCGAATTTCCGCGTGAATACGAGCCTCCTCTTCAGCTCGTGCTTGCGCGAACCTATTGTATAGCGCATCCTCCTCTTTCCTATGTTGCATTTCAAGTTCCGTCTGCTCCTCCTTCGCCTATTAAAATTCAATAAAGAATAATGAATGTTAAACATGACCGTCATCATTATCTCATCTCAATCCATCTCTTTACTCTCACCAAATAGAAATGCATAGGTTTTTCCTTTTTATAAGCCTTTTGCAACTCCGTAGCGCGGAGGGCGTGCGCGATGTGCAAGGCGGAGGCGTCGAACCGACCGAAATTGTGTTGCGGTGTCCTCTCCCTCCCTCCACGGTGATGGTTGCTGTCCGTCTCAAAAGCCGGGGACGTCCCTCCATTCTCTCCACGTCCAGATCGGATGCTGAGTGACTCCAAGTCGAAAGTCCCCTTGCTCCCAGAGACTCTTATCTGTTGGTGCATGTGGAAAAAAAAACCTTATTAATCCATACTGTACCAGTAATTACTCCCACGACCGGAAGTTGACTCATGAACGAAAGCCTTCAATAAATAATGCTTCCTGCCCGTCACCACCACCATGATCATAACGCAGTAAAACTTTTCCATTATTCATAATGCCATGTTCCCAAAATCAGAATTTACCGGATGCTGTCACTGTGTTTACTACAATGAATTTGAGGGAAATAAATATACTGCTGAAGAATCACGTGTCGGCCTCCCACTCACTTGTTCATTCACGTACGACGAGCTCTTGGGAACGTTGAGAGCCGACCGAATCCCCACAGCGGACCCATCCAGGTGACCAGGTCCCGGCTTCGGAACGTGGCTGATACAGTAGACCTCCTTATCATCCTGATTGTACTGGGAGTGGTAGTAAGTTCGTAGACTCAGCCGACTTCCGCACACGGCACACTTGAAACAGCCCGAGTGAAAAAACGAGAAATCTTTGAGTGGCCCAACCCTGTGAAGTTGTCAGACCAAATGTAATTTACTGCAAGGGAATAACCGCGTGTAACGTCATCAGAATGACATGACATATTCTGTCCAGTTATTTACTGCATAAAGCCACATTCTAATCTCAAAGGTTCAGACAACAAGACCATATTTAATTATCGTGTGCTCTTCTAATCAACCTCTACAGTTTATTGCCTTACCGTTGGTACAGAACCTATTAGAATGAAATCAGTTGCATAGGAATTTACCTTACTTCTCTCCAGTCTCATCCGTCAACTGATGACAACAACGCGCAATGGTAGAATGACATCATAAAAACGAATTGGTATATGCTTTCGATGGACACAGATACAGAGGTACAAGTGAACAAACACACCACACACACACACAGGTATTGGACAAACCACTGAATCTGAATTATACCCTTGTTGTGTTATGTAGGCTACGATTAACATGGTTCACTGCCCAAATTAAATTCAAACGGCCTTAGGAAGAGCCATAAAAGTGATTGTGATTCGCAAGCCCCGACGTTAAAAAATAACAATAAACCCCATTGAGCAATTCAATCGCAGTGTGTACTACCACTAGTAGACACTTGTGGTTCGTGACGTAAAACGGATGGGAACTCGCAACTTCCTATGAAATAATAGCTCACGTTGGGTTCATAAATATGACGACGAGGGCAACACTATTGCATTATAATTTGAGCACCCTAGTAGGCATACTGAATTATGAAAGGAGATCCACGTCCTACTGCGGATGCGCAGTGTCATCGTCAAGTTCCAATAGAGATCTCGACCAACATTTACAAAATTAGTTTTATGGTAGTCCCAATCGCGCTTGATATCAGATCAAATCTGATAACACCTCTGATATGACACCGCGAGATGCTCCTCACTTGGAGTACAATTAGCGATGACGTTGTTTAAAGAAAAGGGTGGAAATGATATTTAGCTGAGATCACATGAAAGGATGGATGTTAAACACATTTCTGGATCCCTACCGGAGTATTGGTAGAGTTAAGATGGAGCAATCACCGGGTAATTGTTTGGGCATTTTTCGTGCAAAGCCGGGTCATTAGCACTGCAGACAGTGCGGAAAGAGCGATTGGGCTTGAACTTGATTTTAATCCCAGTGATTGTTTCTCACAGTAATTGAAAATGACACTTGGCAGTGTCTCATTCGCTCACATGAGTGAAGGCCTGCATGGGTTTGGATGGGATCCAAAAACGGTCCAGTGCGCTGAGAATAGCTGGTAGCGTGCGCTTATGCAGATGTATAAAATTTGAGGGTCGCCAGGTGCCGCAGGACTTATGTGGATTTATGGCTAAAAAACAAGTCGTTTGTTTTTTCGCATTCCGTCCGTCCAACAACCTGCTTCGCACTATTCCAATAAAATCTTCACGTTTCCTCTGTGAAAAGTACATCAACCGTTGAATAACATACGAACCTAATTTTTGAAAAGGTGACAAGACTTAAGGAATAGAGATTTGAAAATTGCAACTGAATTCATATTGCAGCAGCCGCGGTACACGAAGCTGAGAATGGGTTGAAAACACTTTCTGAAAATCTCACCTGTCAACAGGATAGACTGTGACTCCACAGCGAAGGCAAGGGCTCTCACTGGAGGCCCTGAACATTTTTTGATGGCCTCAACGTGAACTTTTCAAACCATTTGACGGTTAAAATCCGTTCACATCCGCACCCTTACCATAAATTTCGTTTCACTTTTTCACACAACCGGGCCGGACGGCACAACTGTTTGTAAAATTTTGTATTCCACCACGCTCACCGCACTGCAGTCACTTTTCACATGTTCACAGTCTTGCGGATCCTGTAGAAACGATGAGAGGATCCTGCCTGATTCAATTCAAAACACACACATATGATTCGTAATTTTGCTGTGCCTCCACTCAAATTTTCTTTCAGAGTAAGCATACGCATTTGTATGGGTTGTTTGCATGCGCGTGTGTATATGGAGAATAAAGAGAGGGAGAAGTCACCGTCACCGTGTTCGAGAGAAAATAACGTAATGAGCATTACCAGATAGTAATGTGAGTCGAGTGCAGTACTAATGCATTGAAAGCCTGAGCCATGCAAACTGCAAACGGTACTTTTTTCTAGGACAGACAGACAGATATGTAGTTTCGTAGGAAGGTAGGAAGAAGATTATAAAGTCACATAATCACAATGTCCGCCCGTGTGTTGTACTTTTTGGCGTACGGTGATGCGGGAATGCAGAGAGATTTTGGCTTGTCTTTCGTCTCAATACCATTTACCAGTTTGATTTCAAACTCCCATACCTGCATTAACTAAATAGTTATAGTAGTAGTGGTGGTAGAGGTAGAAGTGGCAAGTTGGAGCAGTGAGTGAGTACAGAGAATTCCTTGGTTTGTCTCTGTGTGTCTTCGCCCTTTACATATTGGAAGGGAGGTCTGAGCACTACAGTGGAGTGAGGGATGGTGTGTGTGATAATGGTTGAGTCGGAGCTAAAACATCATCCCTCATGTGTGTTTGTGTATATGTGTGTGCACGAGTGTGTATCATCTCGCTTTTGAAGGTAAGGCCTATAAAAGCGCAACAGGTAGATCCTTCTATGTACGCAGCCACAACAAAATGGGCATACAATAATACAACAGAAGAGTAACAGAGACAGAGATGTAAGGGCGGTAAGCTGCTGGTTGTCCTCATCATTCCTCTACAGTCCACAGAACCACCACAACCCTCCATACTACACACTAGCACATAAATTGAACATGCATACCAGTTCAGTTGTTGTGAAGATCCATGTGGAACTATCGAATATCCCTGGCTTAATAATGTGGTGGCTGGTGGCTCTCCGTATGAAACTTGGCTACGGGGGTGGATTTGAACCTATAGTTCTGTCTCTCTCTCTCTCCTAGGCGTTGTCACAATGCCCCTATAACTTTTCATTAAGACTGGCATACTCTGACCACCTGCTTTCAAACTTTCCAGCCAATTCTCCCCCTCAAACCTCACCTGCTTCGAAGGAAGTAGACAGGTAGGCAACCTCGGAGGGTGAAAAACTATTCTGTGTCCACATACTCGATCCAACACAAACGCTCATTCTCCAACCCGCTTACACATGCTCCTACATTATACGACATACACAGAACTAAAACTCTACGCACAGATCCCATACACAACCACGCTTCCTTCGCACACAGGCATACCACGTCATGACACATGCATGTAGGCATGTACCATATATGTACCACGAAACAGGATGCGAACAACGCTGATGACGCTGAAAGTAACCGACACACAGATACACTCTTGGTATCCAGCTAATGTACACGTGAGGCCATAGAAGCTTCATCACCGCTGTATTATTCCCGCCTGTGTGTGCACACCCCGGCTCGCACTACACGCACGGAGCAGTTCAAAGGAACGCATTTTACGATCCACACAAGTACTTGGGTGAGCGAGGAGGGTGTGGGTAGACGGTAAAATGTATCAACGAGTTACAACTGAGAGGTACTACACGGATTCTTGTGAGTAGTGAGAGGAGATGATTATGGTTCCAATGGCAATTTCATCCTCGGTTGTAAACTCATGAGCATCCGCATACTGCACTTACTACGTGATCTTCTAATGGATCCCAAGCACAGTAGGACCTCATCTGCTTCACCCTCACCATAGAATCCAACAGGTGCGTACATATACGTACAGTATTACACGTCAGCACCAGGGTACGCGGGGAAATGTTCACAAGGAATTTGTAATGAATGTGAAGCCAAAGGAAGTATTGTATACCTACCTTTGTGAGCTCCTGCGTTTCAAATCTTATTAAATCCGCATAGGATAGATATGAGCTTTCAATCTGTGCCTCCCAATATTTTACTGTGCCTTTACACCTGAGCATGAATGAATTTTTCGACTAAAAAATTGTCTTTCCCATTTGCCCACCACCCCGGAGGGCTTGAATAAGATGTATGCCTAGAATTGCTCTCATGCAGTCCAAGATTTAGTGCCGGCACGGATGGGGAGGACAACCAATTGCTCACTTCTTAAATTTGTTCCTGGGAAGTGACTCCAAAACGTGGTCTTCTTGTCATTAAGCAGGCCATTTGCAGTCGACCAGAATTACTACCAGTTCGCTCGTTTATGCTATTGCCCCTGTTGATCCTGGGTTAGCACCCTGAGGTGACTCAATGATGGTGTAGGCATGGCTTGAGTGTTATGTGCATATGAAGGGATAGATAGATCAGGGGTAAGGGCATATTAAGGGAATGCTTTTCAACTTTGTGGCTCTCATCATCGGTTAAAATATCAGCCAAATTTCGTGCCACTAATCATGCCAAATTCCGCCCGACAAAAAATCACGCGAATGATTTCATGTGGACTAATTCCTGGCCAGGTTCGCACATGCACTTCTACGCAATTCAGCAAGTTTCCATAGTACTGTAGTCAATTGAAAAAGATGGAAGAAATCCATTTTGACGTCGTAGCGTGATGTTTGGGCTTAAAACCCAAAAAACCAGTTGCATCTTTACTGGCGTCAAATGTGACCCTTGCAGTATAATGTGGCACCGTCACCGTGTGGTTCATTGGCACCTAGCTTTTTCACAACAGTCCAACTTCACCTCCAAATCATCTTCTCGTCCAATTTCAGTGACTCTGAAACTAGACTGCGGGAGTATTTAATGCAGATTTGAACCAAACTATTTTATCGACTTTAAGCCTAACTTTGTCAAGTTTACTAATGCTTATATATGAATGGAGAAAGTAAGTCGGAGGTAGCATCAGGATCAGAAATGGAAGCAGCAATGAATGCCGCTCACAACTTAATACGAACAACGCACTGATGAGCTGTCAGACGTGTTTTCCAATTAGATAGATTGAACGTTGTTATTAATTATACCATTGCGATCATGCAAATTAGAGAAATGGCGTGCTTATTCTACGCTGATTTGTTACCTACAAGTACTGCACCTGCGCTATTAAATCCTTCCTCCTGCAACGTTGCTTTCTTACTTGCCGCACTTTCGTCCATGCGACGTGCGATTGACTGATTGATTGTACACAATGAAAACAAGATGTCCCGTCCAATGTGATGGGGTACTACACGGAAGTCATTCAAATAGCTGCTCCATTAATGCAATGCATTCTTCAGTGCCACCCCCTCCCCCCTCGCGCACGATACCCACCGCCGTCTTTGACGTTGTTAGTATTCTGTGAAAGTCGGTTCAGACATTGAGGAAACAAGCTGACTGTGAGAGATCTCAATATTTTACAATTCATTAGGAAGTTCACGCATTGCAGTGTTTGTTAGCATAAACTATGCCTCTGAAACGACAGTAAAGTGTGGAATACAAATGTCAATGGGTGTCTAGCATTCTCACCACTATTTCCCACCTATTGTGGGTGGGTAGTATATAATAGACTCCAATGGAGTTCGCAGTTCTCTTCAAAACTGGATATTGACAAAAAAAATGGCGAGACGCAAGCATCTTTAAGTGCTACGCGAATATTTTGCGTGTTTCAAGTTATTTGGCTCCTGTTGCCGGTTTAGAAATTCCAATCACAGTGTCGACCAGTAGATGGGACCCTAACTATTCTCTCATAGTGGTGAAACTACGGTCCCTGAAGTGGAATATTTGAAATACTTGAGGAAAATCAATTTTCCCATTGTATTCCCCTCCACGGACGATATCATCAACATCCACACAATTATATGTACTTCTGGCGTCATCCCCAAATGTCATTCCAAACTTGTACTGCTGGGATGAACTTAGCTAAAACCTACGCTTCTCACCTCGAACGTGTCCGCATATTTTAATTTTGATTATTGGGCGACATCACCCACGTAAAGCACGCGTGGAGCGAGGTTAATTGATGAAGTGGGAACGGAAGATTACATCACAAGGCATCACACATAGCAAGTAGAAGACAATAATGCGGACCAGGGCGACATCACCCACGTAAAGCACGCGTGGAGCGAGGTTAATTGATGAAGTGGGAACGGAAGATTACATCACAAGGCATCACACATAGCAAGTAGAAGACAATAATGCGGACGCTTTTTTGCCTCATACCATATGAATATTTAATCTTTTGTGAGCGTGAGAGAGCTGAACGACTCTTGATTTATTTTGAGTGCCACAAGGTGAAAATACGGGATAAATTTGAGCTCATTTGCATCTCGGCTGTGAGCTAAAACAGTTACAGTACATGAATTATGATTGCAAGTCACAAAAAACTATCAACGTTTACTGCCGAACTCATGAATAAGTGTGAACTGACATGACATCGACCACCAACGTCATCCTGAAACTGTGACAATTTGTTTTTCCCTTTGTCAAAGAGTCGGCAAGACTTCCATTTGTTTAAACAGCAACAACTTTCGGCGATGTCATTTTGACCAATTTAATACATCCGTGCGTCTAGCGGTGATTATCAACAGGTCCGTAAAAGTTGCTATTTGAATCCCATCACACGAACATACTCGGTTTAGCATTCTATGCAAAGCAAGTATTGCATTGCAGTAATGGGTACGTCTATATTATCATATCAATCTAGAAATGACGGTGACTGCGACCCTTTCGTTTTGTTGACCCCGCCCCCTTTTTGTTCATTGCTCGCCGCCGAGTTATAAAGGCAATTTTGTTAATAATGTAATGATATTCTACACCTTTTGATTCAGAAAATTTCAAAATTAAACTAAAATAATTACAAATAAAGTAGAATTTCTGAACGGAAATTTGTACATTTTCATCTGTCGTAATGCTTTGAGGACTAATTTCGTAGCCCATCATGATTTGCAGCTGGATAGGAGTTTACTGCACGAAACACAAGCCTTCAGAGTTTTCGTAAGCCCAGCATGTGCACTCGTGGATTAAGCTTTGAGCTACTTTACCGGTGAATGCAGGAGCGACATATAATATATTTTGTCTGCCTATCTGCAGGCAGAAGGTTGAGGTATGCAAAAGATCCCATCAGCATGTGAGCTGCAAACTGCTTCCGAGACTAGACTAAGCAACATCAAGAGCTGGCAGGAGAGGCCAAAATTAATCCTACGATAAGAGCGGAAAAATAGTATAAAATTTCAATTCTGACCCAAAATGATCTGAATAAAGAAGAATGAATGAATCATGACGACGTTGATAATGAGTTGCGATGGTCGTCTTGTCAGTATCACAACAGCGGTTCATCCCTTTGTTACTAGTCTAAATGCCGATTTTTTCTGCCACCGCCTACTGATATTCTCACGCTCGACTGGTGGAAGCGATTATGCATGATCACTTATAATTCCAGTGGCTCTATATATGTGCCTCAGAATCGTGATCATGATGAATCCAAAAATCAACGCAGCGGCCATGGAAAATTGACGGAAGGTTGTTGTTGTTGCAGTTGTTACAGGCCTTAATACTCATTCTCCCACTCACAAAGACACGCACACACTTGATGAGAATAGCGCTGCATAACTCCACATCTTACATTGTTCCATTTGGCTCCCCCATTCACACACACACACTTGGACACAGAATGCTCTTATTTTGCTAAAATCTCCCACCAGCCATCTTCGACCTTGAGCAGCTGCACTCGCCCCGCCACATTCCCAAATACGAAGCCTAAAGTTACTCACCCTCCAAACCATAGTTCCCTTCTATATGATTCCATCGCCATTATTCGAACGCGGCGACACAGGTGACAAATTTAATTAATTTCACAGTGAATCCTCGTTCACCTTCCGCTGGCAATAATTATAGTAAACGGGAATATCAGTGCAAATCGTACACCGTTATCATAAACGAATACTGGTTAGTCGTATGACCTTCTCTGTAGTACGCGACTGCGCCAATTAGTGGACTGACAACTACAGAATTGAGAGGTATTGAGGAAAGTTTATTGAAGTAACGAATTAATATGTGTGCCTCAAATAGAGGACGAGGAAATGTTTGAGGAGCTGACGAGCTGTGTACTGCTTCTCGGAACATATATGCTAATTACCTTGAACCTTTCGTGAATACCAGAAAAGAGTGGGTGCGCAGGGAGCGGTCGGTAGCCGGAGTAGTGAGCCGGCTGCTGTTTTTTAGTTATCATTCCCTGGTTTATTTTTTGGTTTATGTTGTTGTTTAGACGGAGTGCATCAGATGTGAAATGACTTGCAACTAATCCCTTGAATTACTAGTTACGTTATTTCAACCCTGACAACTGAGCTTATACGCACCGTTGTTCAAGTTCTTCTGCTGTACAGCATGCTATGAAAGACGAACAACAAACGAAAGTGTCAGGGAAAAAATCTGATGGTTCACTTAACCAGCTTTTAATTTTACCAATTAATTGATTAAATCAAAGCAGGAAAAGAGAGACGTGGATAGAGATGATGCGGATCGAGAGATGATAATAAGGATAATGTGGGAGTGGATTGAAATTATTGACGAGAAATCTGAGTCAACAGGTTGCCCCTGGCCTGCAGATGACAGAAAACCTTCCCACGTATGCAAAGTAGAACTCAAATGAGCTGGCGTAACTATGTTCACCAACAACCTGTGAATGCGTGGGGCTAGCAGTGTGTGCCAGACTACTTGCTGCCTACTCATTCATGTGTTGTCTGTTGTCATGAAGAAACCTCCGTCTTACCGAGTCGTACTTCTCAGTCAGCAGTGATAGGAAACCCACAAAAATTTTATTCGAGTGTGGTTTGTGTTGTCGTCCAAGTTCTAGGATTATGCCGGCACTGGTGGGAATTATGACCAACATTCTACTTAAGCGGATGTAAATTATACAGATTAAATTGTGCATTTTTTCTTTTATCACAGCTCCTTGCAATTCAAACATTTTTTAACTGTAATATCCCATGTTTTAGTGAGATCATAATTATATTTAAAATCGGTTAGGCTTAGTGCTTTATGATACTGATGCGAGCCACCGTACCGCAACAAGATTCGCATCGTGTCAGTGCGGCGTGAATGCCATGCAGCGCATCACATTCTCATCCAAAATTTGGGTGCAGCAATGCTTCGTATCGCTTCACATCGCGCCAATGCCAGACCCGCATCCGCATATTGTCGAGCACTTTTGCTATAATTGGATATCCATTTTCAAATTACAAGAAATCAACTGATCAAACGGGTAAAAAATTCCATTTTGACATCATTAGCTGCTTATTCTTTTTATTTACTACTAAAAAAGTTTTGGATTCATAAAATAGAAGCCATTTCAAATGGAGTTGATGTTAATCACTAATGATAATCAATAAGGAGATGGAGGTAGTTGTACAAGATGCTAAACGTGCGTTATGCCCAATAAGTCCCGAGTTGATGCGTCTTATAACTGCACCCACCTGCCTCTCCTATTAAGTGTGCTGCAAAGCTGGTAAAATCATGAAATAAAATGGCATAAATATGCTCCAATTGGTGAATTGGTCTTACCTGCTAAATTGGACTGGTTTTCAAAATAACTATTTCAGAGCTGCAAGATTTTATTTTCCAAAGCCACTGACCTGTAAGCGCCCAGTAAGTTAGGGTTTTGAAAACTTATCTATACTAAGAATAAAAATTCCGATGCTGCATATATTGACCTAAAAAATTCAGTTGGGTTTCAACAAACTAAAGAAATTCTGTCGGGCATGAAGAATTTTTCATATTCCTATTCCTAATTATGAACAGATGAGAAATTCGAAATTATTTCCTCAGAATTACTAAGTTCGATTTTCTGAGGATTTCTAATAGCTGAAAAATCGGATTTTGTAATCAGAATTACAGCAAATTTTAAATGATCTCGAAGTTTCCCATCTCTGGTGCGGAACCCTCCGCTCCTACTGTCCACGTACAGTTGTAACGTTGTAAGCTACAACAAGCCAACACAGCCTATCGCAGGTCTGCCCACTACCCCAATACCACGGAATCTTGGTAGATTGAAAAGTTTTCTTTCCATAACGATCATGATGACGAGTGACGAAAGAAGCCTATGAGTGAAAGAAATTTGAAAAGTGAATCGCTGGACAAGATTATGCGTAAAGATATCTGCATCTGCAAGTGGAGTCGGAGAATGATGCGCAAGTATTGGCGAGAGAACATGAATAAAGTGGAGGAATATAAAACGAACATAGGTGTTCCGACAAAATGTTCAATGACTATAATAGGGCTGAGAGTATGATAGCAACTTCATTTCCACGGAGGCTACCACAGCGTCATAACATGTATGGATGGGAAGAACCGTAGGTGTATTCGCTCTTTCACTTGTCTCGACTTCGCAAATTTCGCAAGAGAGCAACCACACAAACTCACACGTTTACACACTGGTAGACAACAAATGGAAACAAAACCACATCATCAGCTCACAATAGAGTGAGCGCCATGATGACATGACATGGGTCTTATCATTATCAAAGGCGGCCGAATCCGATCAAAACCTTGTAGCCTCGGAAACACACGCACTGCATACAACTGCATTAACTAATCAACGCCCTCAGTAGTAGAGTATATCTAATGAAGCCAATGACGACTTTCTCATGGGGAAATATACAGTTAGGTACATACACACCCACCCACCACGCATTTTCAAGGGAGCCACACAGCGGGGTAGAGTATATGGAATAAAGGTAGTGACGACTTTCTTACGGGGAAACGCGTACACCCACCTCACTGGAAAACGCCCTGGAAAAGGGAGCCCTACGCATTGTTCCGACGGAGGGTAGGTAGCTCACTCCAATATTCCCTGTTACAGTAATGGCCAAGGGTGGAATACGGGTTACCAACCATGGAGGTAGTCACAACCTACAAGCACAGATCTTCTATGCCGACTTTTAAATGGGAAAACAAAGCATAAAAATGGGTCACTACCTAGGTTTAAGTTCTCAAAACAATGATAGAACTTTAATGCCATCACTGGTGGCAGGATTAGTAAGAATTTTTCTCATGTTAATCGATTTTCAGGTTCGAATGTGGGTCAAGTATAGCCCCCCCCAAAAAGTTAGAACTGTTTTCCCCTATAAATAGCGTGGGTTTTTTTGCTGTAATACTCGAGCTTTATCTCGGTTTGAATACACCTCAAATTTGTAAGAAACGGATAATACACACGCTACATCGAGGGATGAACCACCCGAAAAGGTCCAACCCCAAATCGTGACCGAACCGGAAGTCAGAATGTATCTTCCACCAGAAGAAACAACTGAAAGGAATCAGCCTTCACCCGAAAGCAATCAACCTATACAAACGGATGGACATTCAAAGTTCACCGCATTGAGATTGCAGATCGACCGTTTCTCAAGCGACCAAATTGGCACTCAACGTGTACACGATGTCTGTGGAACTGGAAGAAAGAATAAGGTCATGTTTGAACTAGTGTGAAAATACTAAAGAGAAGCGCACAGTTGCCATGGAATAAAACTTGCAAACCGTTTCTGCGGACATATATCAAAATAGTGTGAATGATTTACTACAAAAATTTGCTATGTTCAACCTCTCGGATTCAAGATCAATACTCAGATCCCAATTTGATCCCAAACGATCGCTGAGACTTCCGCGGATGAAAACTGCGAATTTTAATCCCATATGCTGGTAAGAAGCTCAAATCTTGGAAATGTCTGGCTTGCATCGCCCCATCTTCAAAAACTGGTAATCTCTGCGATGAGCTACTACCATCAAGATTTATGCAAAATTCTTCAAACCCTCGACCATGTTTGGATGAGTTTCGCCATCCAAGTGCGCCACCACGTCCTAAACGAAGAGGATTTGAATTATTGGAAATTATTATTGATTTATTGGTATTTTTTTATTAAAATGGCTACATCATCTTTAAAAAAGAAAGCAATGGCGGCAGCGGATGGAGTACATCACTACGTTCGGAGTGAATTAAATATTTTTAAGAAGGAAGGATATGATCTATCAAATTTTGGTAGTCAAATGAGTGAACATTTCCCCATTCAATCTTTGAAAGATTCCGCTGCACCTATAGCATTTAACATTCCTGGAACAGATACACATTACCTGGATCTAGCAAAATCTAGACTTTAAGATTGAAAATAACTCAGGGAGGTGCTAACGATATCGCCGCTACCGACATTGTTGCACCAGTAAATAATATTTGTCACAGCATATTTCCTCAGCGCTCTGTTTACCTAGGTGAGACACAAATTACCCCAACTTCCAACTATTACGCTTACCGCGCATACTTGGAACGACTGCTATGCTTCTCAAAGGAATTTAACAAGACGCAATCAAGTCTGAGCGGTTATTTTAAGGAAAAAGAGCCTCGGAACAATGATGAAACAAAGGATGGCTCCTTTAAAATATATATTTATATATATTTTACATATTTTAATATCTATTTTTTATATTATTATTGTTATTTTTTATTATATATTTTAAATACATATTTTATATCCTTTTATAGATTGAAAAATGTAAACATAGAATGTACATACCCATCCATATTTAGTAATAAGTAGGGCGTCCGTAAAGCATTTAAAGCATTTTAAAGCATTTTTATCCGTAGAGGTGCGGACGCTAGGTAAAAAATGCTTCTCATGATAGGAAAAAGCTAAA
>WJFA01002125.1:0-17417 GCA_009870155.1 Pseudobourletiella spinata
TCCGAAGACCCATCCCCAGTTGAAACGCCTAATCAAAATTCCACCTATGCGAATCTTCCATCACATCTACTAAAATTAAATAGCACTTCCGAAGGCGTCGAAACAGCTAACCAAGATCATCAATTTCCCAGACATGGCTGCCTCGAAGACGGACTTTCATCAACAAATCCCACCAACACCAAGCCGTGCGTCAACGAAACTGCATTTTTATGGGAAGCAGACAGTATTTTCTCCACAATACATTGGGAGATTATTGAATCCGTAACCGGGGAGTTTCAAAGACATTCTTCGTTAGAGTCGGGAGGAGGATCCACAATCAAGAATTCGAGCAGTACGAGTTATCTCGAATCGAATTCGTCTCGACGCTCCACTCCAAGCCATACCTCCATAAACCGAGCTGTTTCCGCAGACGGCGACGACTACGAACTGCATGTGAACAACTCAGAAGTTCACACAATGTCCATCAACTCACCCGGCTGTGTTGCTACGGTAGCTCTTGATGTGAACAATAATTGCCTCCGCGCATCCCCTCAAGAGTCCCCGCTCACCCCACCGAGTGAAGTTGTCAAGGAGACGCCAGATGAAAGTAGAAGCTTTGAACCTCTCCAGTCGAGTGGCTCAGCTGAGGGCATGGTCGGGAAAATGGAAATTGTACAAGCTGAGAGAAAATCCGTAGATAAGCTTATCAATAGCCCTCGAGCTCCTGCGGAAAGTGAATGCACATTTAATACGCAGCCTTCGGTAGAGCCTGCACAACTCCAAGAATTGATCCCAGGCTTAGTTGAACTACGTATGAGTCTAGTAAACGTCACTCATCCTCATCCGCACCCATTACATTCTGTCGCACGTCCGAACCACAAAGTTCAGTCGGAAGTCTCCCTCCCAGCCAGTAGCCACAACAGCAGCAGCAATTCCAATGACAACTTACACAATCCAAGGGGGCAAGGACCTCAATGTAATGTACTACACATGTCCAGAAGCCCTAGTAGGATGAGGACAATTTTGCTCCAAACAAGGCGTCTAGGTACCTTTGGAACGTTTCCTTATTTTCAAAAAATCTAATTTGCCACCTCATTTAATTCTCTATTCTCCTCTAAATAGGAACTCACATCCGCCGGAAGATTTCGCTAAGAAGACCTAGAAATGTAATGTCATCCATTAGAAAATTAGTTCCGTGCCTCCAAACGGAAGACAGCAAACTCCCTGGGTCCTCCAAAGTCAAGTTAAAATTTCCCCATGGACACTCCAGGAAAACTCTTCATTCCGCCAAAGGGAGGCGGAGAGGAGTCGTATCTAAATAAAAAACAAATTTTATCATACACTTTAAAGTATCCCAGCTATGCCATGTCAGCCTTTCCCCACTGCGCCAATGTCAGCATTTCCCGTGCAGAAGCTCAAGTCATTTTCGTCTATTTGCATATACGACGCTTCTGTTATTGTACACTGGCATACTTTACAACCGTTCTTGTTTACGTGCCAGTTGCCGCCAAAACTAAAGTCCGTGATGATGACATAGAAGCAGCAGGAGTAGGACTCATGTCCTGTGCCATAGCTGTATTGCGTTCGTATGCTATCACTAATAGCTATTAGCTTGTAGAACACGCAAGCCATAGCTGACAGCAGGGAGAGTGGCAGTATCATCCCCATTAAATACACATATATGAAGAGTTGAAGGTGCTTCCATTTTCCAACGTTTGTTAAAGTCATACGTATGTGAGTTGTTGTAAGATATGAAGTTAAAGCGCGAAATTGGACTTTGACCCCCTGTGCTGGATTTTCTGTTTGTCAGGATGGCCTGCCTCTTGGTGAGCAACAGACGAATTGGGAAAAGACTCGTAACGTCATGGGCTGAGTCTCGGGCTTCATCGTGTGTGCATGTGCATATGGCCCAAGATTCTACGCTGCTCTCTGCGCTGCGTTTGCATGTGTGTGTGTGTGTGTCTGTGTGTATACTTAAGTCGTGTGTTTATAATGTGTGTGTATGTCTTTGCTGTGTGTGTGTGTGCCAATGCTGTGTGTGTGTGTGCCTATGCTGTGTGTGTTCGTGTGTTTACGTTGCATGTATGCGTGTGTGCTTGGGAGCTCCCTGCCCACCAACGAAACGTCACTATCGATCAGCTGTTCAGTTGTCAAGGTGTGTGTGTGTATGCGTGGGGAAGGGAGTGTGTGTGTGTGTGGCATTCGCGTAGGGCTTTTAGGCAGGAGCCCATCCAACTTTTCGCTTGTTGTGTGTTGTTGTTGCTGCTGTGGTGTGCTTGAGAGGGTACCTCTTCCACAATTACATTTCAGGTTAGTTGGAAAACTTTTTAGTTTTTTTTCACCCAATTATTCCCATGAGCATCAGTATAGTGTTGAATGAGCCATCGAGCAGAGTGTCGAGATCACTGCCTAGTTTATACATCTCCAACCTTCAGGAGCACATCTTTTTTGGCGCTCTATCTCTCTCTCTCTCTCTCCCTCATCATCATCCTATTGCTCACTTTATTATAGTCTTGCCTTGTCAGTTCTCCAGTCCTTTTAAATACCTTGAAACAGAGGGCAAGAGTTGATTTCAAGTTGCTTGTGTTCCTCGAATTTATCAACTTGAGATCCTCCAGCCATTCCCGTTCAAGTGAGAATCTATACAACGAAAAGTCAACCCGAGGGACTTTACTACGTGGGCTGTTGTTGGCCGTCTATACAAGCATCGGATTTTAACTGTCATTTTCCTTCGGTTAATTTTTTCAAGGATTTTCCACTGACTGACTGCCAGCCTCTGTCTCTCGCTCCCTCTTTCTCTCTTTCATCTTCAGGCCTACGCCCTTCTTACTGGTAATAATAATAACAACAATTATAAAATTATTAGTTATTAAAATAATGCTTCATTTTTTAACCATGTTTATTTATTATTATTGGGGGAAATCCGGATTTGGTCTATTACTTCTAACATTTCTGCGGGGGAAAATCCAGGGTTTGCAACCTGGATTTATCATCATGTGTTTTTATCCCAGAATTCCTCTGTTGAGTGTGTGGTAAATTCGTATTTTGGATTTTACGAGCACAATTTCCGTTTCCCTCAGTCATTCGCATAAGGCGTGGCCAGTTGAGCAGAATTTCTCATCCGTTGATGGGACTTTCTGTGTATGTGTGTTGAGTGGAAGTGTTGAACTGCTCGTATTGATTTTTGGGCACATTGCACTGTGTGGCATATACGATTCTCCCTCATCAGAGGCCAGCTGATTCCAGCTCCTGGAAATGAGCAAAAGCAGAAAGCAGAGGATATATGCACTGCTGGCGAGAGCGCTGTACACGCTGTAGTGAATTTTAGGCTTAGGGTTTTTCCTACTGTTCACGACTATATAGTGTATTTCCTGCAGTGTGTAAATGCTTGTTGCAGGAACACGCATATAAACTATATATTTGAATGACATTTTAAACGTAAAATATGATCAAGGGCTCTATTGTTCCTTTATTTCCCCTTACTTTACACAAAGAACCCATTGATACAGAGATAGCAGTTGGACTTACGTAAGGAGCGTTTGGGGGAATCGGAAAATATAAATATAGAATATATTGCAAGCCTGTGAGATTGCTTGGAACTTTTGCTGAATGTATGTTTGTGTGTGTGTGTGCGTGTGTGTGTGCAGTAGGACGAGTGAATTTGACGTTTGATCTTGAAAGTTGAGCATGTGTTCTGCAGAAGATACGAGCGTGGGTAAATATTTTTAACGGCTCTTCGGTCCTCTGCTCAAAGTCAAAGAGCTCTCGGAGGAGTTCCACTACTTACGACTTACTGCTACTACGCTCTATCATGTGTCTTTGCCATATCGTATATAGTAGTTGTTGGAAGTAAAAGCATGAGGATAATTATAAGCTATAAATAATCCAATCGGATTTTCTCCCTCACTCATCCCGCGCTCTCTCTCTCTCTCTCTCTCTCTCTCTCTCTAACACACACTCTTCTCTCTGTTCCAGTTTAAATTTAGACGATATGCTCCGAAGTTTGGCAAGTTATTTCCTCGGAGAAAATGTACAAAATGTGGAGCTTCCACAACCCATTCCTGATGACTGTTGCGGGGACGAAGACTGGGTTTTCGTGGACGACGAGGACGAGGAGGACGTCGTCGTCGATGCCATCCTCAATGACGTCCGGAGAATGGATGAGATGAACATGAGTGCCCGTGTTCTCCAAGAGCACAACTCCAAAAAGTCCAACCCCAATAGTCGGAGCTTTCATGAAAAGGAAATGATGATGAGGAATGATGAAAATAAGCCAGTGGAAGTCGTGGCGGAGGAGCACGAAGATGAGAACAATGACGAGGGAGACGTGGAGGAGGAGGCGGAGGAGAACTTTGCTTGGGAAAACTCTCTTATCGAGCACCCGTCTGTGTACATGTAAGTCTTTTGGCCAAGATTATACAGTGTCGCCCTCCGAAAATCTCCCAACTGTTTTCTCGTGATCATCTCCTGATTTAGACAATTTTTGAAAACCATTATCCCTTTTTCCAACGCACACGAGAGCCACTTGATTAATTTAGCGTGTGGTCATGCAAGGTGTACCAACAAGTGAGTACTGTGGAGAGTGTAATATATATATATGCATGTTAGAAATTCCTTGAGCCACAGGGATATAAAAAATTTTTTTGCAAGGTCAGATTTGTTTTTTTGTTGTGTGACGCTGTTATGTGGTGTGTGTGTGTGTGTGTTCGTGTACAGTTCCGTCGTGTGTGCTCTCTCAGTCAGTCAGCTCTGTTACCTGTTGCACTTAAATCAACTCCTACTCTCATATAATTATGTAGTACTAATCTTATGTATATGTTGTAATTTTTAGTGAGGATGACATTGAGAACTTGAACGTTTGTTGCAAGTATAGTTGCAGTTTGGATCCAGCCTCCTCATCATCACATTGCACACACACACAGTCAGCACAGTACCCAAATAATCATCCCCACAAAGTGTACACACACACACGGCGGCAGGACGATTTCTCTGACTGATTCAGTCAAAGTCAGATGCACCACACCATATGTGCGTTCTCAATGTATTTCCGTCACAGCCATCACGACCGCAACCAGCAGGGCCCAAGCATATCTTCCCAACCCTGATGTTATCAAGGCACATATACACTACAGACTATATACAGACTGCATACAATATATATATGTTTTCCCGAAAACATTGTCAAAAGCTCTCTCACCCACCATATCGTTGTTATTAGCAACGCGATAATTCCCTGTAAGAACTAACTCTCTCGCAAATCTCTTATCCTTTGTTAAAATATGTAGTAAGCCTACGTGCAGGCAGGCTGACGTAATAATTACCAATTTGCAAAAGTTGAGGTCACATATATGTTGCAGGAGGGTTGCTTTTGAATCCAAAGGAATATGTGAGGGTTTTATGTCAGAGTTTTACTTCACCCTACACACTAATTGACACAATCAGAGACCCTGTTGTGGTTTCCCTTATCGACACGCCAGAATGGGGCAATAATGACAACTTTAATTATCTATTTCCTCTGAATACCAGCCTTTGTGATGATAGGCTCTCCGTTGACCCCGCCGTTGTTGTTCCAACCGCAGCCCTTTTCTCGTCATCCATAGAGCAGGGTGGAAATCACCAATTTTAGAATCCTATATAGGAAATATATATTGCAGAACTCATTGGTTTCTTTGTTGTCAAATGAGAAATTTCCCTGTTGTAATGACCTAAACTTTTGACTCAATCCCAAACTCCAGAGTTTATATTGTGTGACTCGATATCACTCACAGTCAGAGCCTGTCTCTGAAGTTTGGGCGGCTGCAACTGGGAGTGAACCATTTGTTGTATGCTTTATCGCAAAAAGACAAGCCAAGCAGTATTTTCCAGGAGTTCCCCAATATCATCATGTTCTATATATTCTGTTTTCACTAGAGTTCATTCCCTCTCCGCGCCGAAATCACGTGGTGAGGAACATGATTGGGGAGATGTTTGGAGTCAAAATATCCTCTTCTTCTCTGCTGCTTTGACTGACTCTGACACTCTCTGACTGCGAGAGTGAGTGAGTCACTTGAGTTTTGATCATGAATCGCCCATTCGCTGCCACAATGATACAACGATACAAGGCAGTCAGCAGCATCCTTTAACACTGCCATAAAGTCAGTTCCCATTGTTTTTTGTGCAAACTTTGACAGGAGCCTGCGTACATATATTCGTGACGCTGTGAGAGGTTATGTAAAAGGTTTGCCAAGTACTTTTTGCATGAGGCAGACCACCACACACACCGTACACAGTCAAGTCCATGCCACCACAAACCCGTGCCGCCCCTCTTGCCACTTACTATCATCACCAGTTGGTCAAAGAGCAGGAAGTTTATTTTTTTCTTTTTCAAATGACTAAGTTTAACACGCTACTTAGGCTCGAAGCAGTGTAGTGTGGCTGACTGTGGTGTAGCAGCCATTGTCGTACAGATGCACACGTATTCACCTTCAGCAGTACAAAATCATAATAATAATGGAGTGAATCTGTAGGCTCTGTGTTGTTGGATTCGCAGCTAAAAGTATTTAGCTACATATATGTGTTCCTTGTCTTATGGCGCGAGAGCCTTGGTTTGGAAGGCATAACAAAAACTGGGATGAGAATGAGTGAGAGCTGCTGCTGCGGGCATGCGGCGGGTGCATGCTACATAGAGGGATCACGTGAAGTGAGTTTAATGTCAGCCGATAATATAGATTTGGTTGAGCGGAGCTGTACGTAACTGTATATGTATAAACTACTCCTCATTGTAATGTACCCGTGTGATCATGGGTTGGTTGGTATCTCACCTTTATTCCTGTCGTCATTGTCGTCATAGATGATCGCATTATTGAAAATTAGTGTGTATGGATTCTAACGTAGTTGTGTGTGTGTATGCGCCAACTGGACATTTCCAACGTACTTTCTTATGGAGCAGGTCAGTCGGTGGAGCTGCTGCTCATGTTTGTTTTGCTGCTCTGCGTTTATAAATGACCTCTTTGTGTGCAGTTTGGATCTTATCATACATGAGCTGTTGGGGCATTTAAATATTTGTCTATTACGTAGTTTTGTGGTATAGTTTGGAGTTGAGACACACAGTAGCTGTACAAACTACGTCGACAAGTGGACAAGTTTCCTCTGAGGTTACTGCGCGTTTTGACAGTGTGGGTATTTTACGTGTTGTGCGGGGAATGGAGGTGGGCGCGCATTCCCATGTTGACGCATTTGAGAATCCTGCTGAAACAAGTATTACTAGCTAACTGACGAGAGATGCAGTGACGACTGTAGATTAAGGAGAGAGACCTTGAATAATTCAATGAGGACTGTGAGAAAGTTTGGGAGGAACTATATAAGAACAACTGACAGTCAGTGCGGAGAAACTCTGCGGATGGGGTGCATGTATGGATGTTGAATGATATGATAAATAATGTATTAATTTCCGCTCTTGCTTTGTCGTTTTCCCTGTACAGAGCCTCCCAGGTGCAACAGAGAGAGGAGAAGCCCAGCCAGCTGAGGAAAGTAGGGAATGCCCGCCGCCGACGGCGAGGTGGGAACAAGAGCAGTAATAATGCAATAGTCGGCGCACCGCTACAGCAGCAACAACAGCAACGCACACCAACAACAACAACATCAACGACGACGACGACCCAGTCGTCACCCCCAGCGAGCACGGCAATTGCTGCCGTCACCGCTGCCGCTGCCCCCGCAACCCCAACACGCCATCATTTGGGCAATCATAATTTCTCCCAACAACACCAGTTGTTACAATCACTCGACATTCTTGAGGTCCTCAAGGCGTCCCAGCGACAGGGTCGTCAGAAGAAGAAGAAGCAATGTCATCGCAACTCCCAAGTCCATCAACAACTGCAGAACAAGCCCCAGCGTCGATCTGACAAGCAGCAGTACACCCGATTCTCACGCGTCAATAATGACCGCAAGTGCTGTTGACCACACATTACCACTGTAGACGTTCAATTATTGGATTTTCTTTGATGAGTTTTAGGCTGAGAAACAAGGATTTAATCATCATGTGTATTCAGTTGTGAAACTCGTATGTATTAGAAGATTTGAAGGAAGTACCCCCCTCCCCCGCCCACTTGCGGACATGCAGATTTTCCCTCATCCCGCTCTTTTACCCTTAAATTCACATGGTCGTTAAATTTGACCTCCCTTCAAATGTCGTTTGTCCACACTATTTCTCCCATATATATGATTCTATATCTCTGTCTGCCAAGTTTGTATTGAGGAGAAAAGGAAAAAAAATCCGCATTATTTTTTTTGTTGGTCGTGAGAGGAAACGATAGATAATATATGTACTATTATTGTTATTGTAATGATTAATATTATTTAATAATTATTATGTAAATATGCCAAAAGTTTCCGTCTCATGATAATAATGTCAATAGCTATGTTATTATTATTAGTCCAGTTGTTATTATCATGATGGTGATGATGATGATTGTGGAAAAAGGTGAACATTTCATGTAAAAAGTTGATTATTTAAAACACACACACACACACACTTACTGTCCATTTTGGAATCCTGCCCCACAGGGATGGGAAGGAAGGAAAAACGTATAAGTGAAAAAAGATTATCTGTGAAATCTACAAAAGCTACTAAATGGCCTGTGCCCGCAACGTTCTGTACATGTATGCTGTAGATTTTTAGCGAGCCTGGATGTTTGTTCATGTAATTTTTAGATGAGAGAGACTTTGTGAAGAATAATAATCCAAAAAAATTCTACTATTATGACTCTCACACCGCAATACTTAAGAATATTAAATATGTATATAGCATGTACGTGCATGTGTTCAGAAAACTTTGTGTTAAAAAAAGTGTACTACTACTACTACTACAACACCTAAGTAAGCTATGTAAACTTTAGACTAAAATCGAGACTACTACTACAACAGACAGCGAGATGTACGAAAAAGATGAAGGTGATGATAATGATGACAGAGAGAAAAAAAATAATAAAAACGAACGCTTTAGGTTATTGAACCACGCCAAAAACTGAGTATTGTGTACATACAAAGCCGGTAGCGCCCAAACAAGTGTGCTCACATTTGTTGTTCTGCACACAAGTGTTGAGAGAAACACATATATATATTTTTAAATTAATTTTTAACCCCACCCTCTTCTTCACATATCATCACCCACTGTTGTTCTGCTGCACAATCTCGATCGTATTTTCCGGTGGGACATGACGCTGCTGCATACGTGCGCCTGTAAATTGTAATAGCTGTTTATGAGCCCGTTACAAACGAGTTTAGTACCATGATCCTTATTAATCAGAAACCGCACCTGTGCTGCTGCGCCTTAGTTTCAGTCCGAGGCTCATCCTTTCCGCTTGACGGTAGAGATTACCGTCCGTAAGAACTACGTTGTGAACTGTGGACTATCCGGATATGGAACTTTTAGTGTTGGACAGAGACTGTGACTATGAGCTGAGCTCTAACTCTGAGCTGTCACTATGTTCTTAGAATTTTCAAAGAAACCGCCTCCCCTTTGTCCACAACTTGTCCTCACAGAGGAATGGCCGGACGGACGCGAGCAGGACGAAACCGGTTTCAATTTTTTTCATTATGCCTTGCCCGCGGGATGAGAGTCTTGAACCAGGTATGATCATCATCAGTTCCTACCGGTCATCTGCCAACCCTCAGTCAGTCGCACTTGCACCTCCGTCAGGTGTGCAATACTTAAGCAGCTGTTTCCTCTGTAAGATTAAAAACTTTATCCAAGAGACTTTTGACATTGCTATGTACAGAACAATCAATTTATAATTTGGTTTGTTTACCACAGAAATTTGTAGGTAGCAGATAAAAATGCTTAGGATCATCCTCATCACTGTTCTCCTCGGAAGTCAGACCTGCTGGTCGACGCCAGGCCATGGGTCCAAGGATCAAGCCAAGAAGCAGCAGCAGCAGCGGCAGGAGGTGAACGACAAGTTGGATCCTGTGTTCATAGACAAGGTTCATGAACTTGCCTATGACCTCGCCAAGGTTAATTTTTTCACTTTTCCCACATACACTTTTGATAATTTGGACTTAAAGGTTAATCTCAGTCAGACTCGTAAGCTCAATTTGCTTAAATAATATGCAGGAGACTGTTATTCATGATAATCAAGTCGTCTGGTCGCCATACAGCGTCGTCAACATCCTCCCTCTTATCGACAGCGACGCGTCTCTCAAAGAGTCTTTCAATTCCAGCTTGCAGCATCTCAGGGTAAGTCTGCGGGCTGACGCGGAAGAGTCTACTTACGTGTCTGCAAATCAATAACAACAAGTTGTATGTTTTTATCGATGACTTGAAAACTGTATCTGATTTTGCTGTAATGCATAGGAAATTGAGGGTCTTTATATTAACCGTGTCAGTGTGGCACTTACGAATCGGAGTGTGGATGGGGATGCTTATAATACCAAGGTGTCTCCACTCCCCGCCGACCCCGTTGCTCGGGATGAACTCATACAGTCTTCCTTTAGAAATGAAGCCATGTACGTCAGAAAATTGGTTCGGGCCGACACAATCGGACCTGAAATCCCTCCTGTTCCCGTAGAAGCAGGTATTATTCTCTCGTAAATTATTCAATATCACGCGTCACGCAAGGGTCTTTTGAAACTACGCTACAAACATTAATAACATTTTAATTCCCAATTTAATCACACGTTTCACACAAATCACTTGAATGAATTACTAACGGCTTTAAATTTATCATGGGAAGATTTCCAGCAATATTCCCAACTCAATAATTGAAAGATAAGTTTCACGCCCTCGAAAATAAGCCAGAGAAAACATGATAGTAATCTAGACGGTAAATTTTATCTCTACGGTGATTACATTTTCCATGCATGTATAACTATATTGAGCATTTAATTTCGGAGTTTTGAAGTGTTTCCGAAAACATTACCGATCCCTTCAAAAGTGAGCGCCATCTTTAAGGGATATTCAGAATCACCCCCTGTATTGTTCATTAGACACAGGTCCGCAGTTTTCCACGAACGTGAAATACCGGTTTAAAAATTTTTTGCAGGGATCTTGGACAACGCCACGGACATTTTCTTGACTAGCCTGACACTGGCAGCTGACTGGGAGATCCCGTTTCACCATGGCAACTCCCGATATGGCCGCTTTTACATCAATTCTACTCACGCTGTGAAGACCAAGTACATGTCCAACGTGGGCTACTACAAATACGCTGAACTTGAAGATTTGAATGCAACCATCATTGCTCTGCCCTTGAAAGATGTAAGCAAAAAATCAGATTAAATTTTGCAATATAGAAATTTAGTTATACTTAGTTCAGTAAGTAATAAGTATTTAGTTTTAATTTAGTTAGTACTTCATCTTACGAAAAATTTGACATAGTCTCCAGAAGTTTACTTCATCGTTGTCCTCCCCAATGACAAAGACGGTCTGGAGCGAGTGAGCAGTAGACTAGGCCAGAGAAATGTGAGTGATATTCTTGACGGGATGAAAACGAGACGAATTCTTCTACGACTGCCAAAAATCCAAGTCGACAACCAGGTAATAAGAATTAAACAAAATTTTGAGAATTGAATTGAGAAGAATGAAAGAAATGAATTTGAGTCGGTAAAAGACAAGCAGTATTTTGAATCAAGTCCCGAGCATAACTGGTGAGAATTTTGGGGTATTTGCAGTTGATTTTCACCAAAGGCTCGAGTAAAATCATCCAACGTGGCTCCCTGCAGCTGACATACCAAGGCATTCAGAATATTGCCGAGCGGTTGCCACAGCAGCGAATCAAGTTCAAGCAACTGAAAAGGCGGGGTGGAGTGAATGTCCGTGTGGAAAATCCCTTCATTTTCATGGTCTTCGACCGAACCCAAGCCGGTATCTTGAATTACGGAGAAGTTCTCATCCCGTCTGAAGGACCAGCGAAGCCCCCAGTAAAGTATCAGCAGAATCATTTGAGTCAAAATGGGAAGATTTTGAGTGAGGCCATTGATAAGTTGGGAGATGACCTGTACTCGTCTTTGAGGAAGAGAAATAGTGGCTCCTTCGTATTCTCACCTTTGAGTTTGACCAATCTGGTGGGATCTCTATTGCCCGGTGCTTCTGAAGAGACGCGCATGGGGATTTTGAGTAAATTGAATTTCCCTTTGATGTGGCAAGATGCTCTGATGGAGCTGAACCGCGAAGGGAAGATCAATGGAAGTTCCAGCCGTGTGTCTGTCCTAGTCAATGGTGAACCGAAATCAGGTTATCAGGAGGAGATTGCAAAGTTTGGAGCGAGTGTCATTCGAAGGCAGCAGCGCGACTTCACTGATAATTGTAAGTGCGTTTTCTGTCTCAACTTTTGCTCTATTCTATGTTACATTTATTTTCAATGGATAACTCGCCTCCGTAGATACTGTCGGATCCATTTTGGCCGCTTCCGACTACGAGATCAACCCTCAGTTCAAGCAGGACTATAAAAAAGTCAACTCACTTTTCTATCGGAACGAGAGAGATGCAGATAATGTCACTTTTGTCGAGTTCTACACTCCAGGGTTCAAGTATCTGTACGTTCCATTCTGGGACGCGAAAATCATGTCCATTCCAATAAATGTAAGGGTCCGGCCTCACTTTTTTATTCTATGAAACTGGAAATGGCAGTCACGATGAAGGTCTGATGGTTTTCTCAATAGGGTGGACGGAACCAAAGCTTGCTGCTGGTAGTGCCCGGAGAGCGATCCGGTTTGAATCTCATTGAGGATGGCTTGACGGATTATCCCATATCCAAACTTCTGTGCCAAGGACACGTTCGAGGAGCCTTTGTTCGCGTTCGTATACCCCAGATGAATCTCAATTACGTTACGGATTTCACGCAAGATTTGAGCGATTTGGAAATGCCTCAGTTCAAGACTGGCGATTTCAGCGGAATTGTTGAGAAAGGGACGCTGGATCGCATAATCCAGCGAACCGTACTGAATCTCGAACAAGGTCCCGTTGAGGATAAGGAGACCACTACTTCCGGAAATTCGCAAAAAACTGGGACCGCTGAACCTCCACCCCCAGGTAATTATGAAAGAAATCAATTGCTTACAATTGATTTCTCAGCATAAACTTTCTTTTCAAATCTCCCGACATCTTTCCTGACAGAAAAACTAATTTGCTGTATTTTCAAATGATTCAGTTGTATCCTCACGATCAGCACGTGCCGGAAGCTACAGTAGATACCCTGGAACCAAGTCTGGCCAATCTCGAAAGGGAAATAAGCTTGTGAAGATCGATCGTCCATTTATTTTCTACATTCAGGATGCCCGCGTAGGAACTGTTTTGGTTGGAAGGTACACGGGACCGGATACGGCCGTGTCGCCAGCCGCTTAATTTTTTAATTTATCTACCATTACGGGATTCCATCCTGAATTCTCGATATCAACCAATGCAATAAGCTGTTCTTGTCAAAAATGGGTGGGTCTGTGTGAAGGGATTCGGTGTGCTATTTATTTTAATTTAATTAAATCACCGCTCAAGTGGTTTACGCCGTGTTTACTCGCTGATTTCCACTCTTATTTCATGGAAGAAAATCAAGTTTTGGGAAGCCTCGCCATGCTAAACAGGATCAAGTCCACTCAAGTATGCACGAGTATAGCATCCTAAGAAGTGTCATCTAAGTACGCCCTCTAGTTTGGTTCCGAATGTGAACGCTGAGTCAAGAACTGATCGCGTGTTGCAATGGCTATTCAAATGCTGACGTTCCTCCCAGTTTAAAAACTTGAATAACCTGCTCACCTGCAGGCTCATAACGTTTTATTTCATATCGAGTCACTAGATTTGACATTCGTAGTCAATGTAGCGGCTTTCACCCACTGGTGTCAGTATCGATGGCGATCCTCGTCTGCAATGGAATGACTTAAGCGTTAACAGACTTTATGTTTAAACCTTCTCGTGATCATGAGATATCTAAATGCTATTTAAAATACATTAGAAGCTTCCATAAGCTATTTTCTATCATTTATTTAAAAACCAATTAATACTGTTGTATAAGAGTCCCTTGTTCCTGCATTATTTTCCAACACATACATTCTGGTCTACAGAATCAGGTAACAACGAATGGCGCCCGGTTTCAGCCGGACAGTAGTAGAACGACTAACTATGTAGTTTTCGACGTATCACCATTACAATCCTTCTGACTAATGAACGTAGCAGACTAACACAGCGGCTTCCATCACAGTTGCGAAAACATTTACCAAAATATTCAGACATGGTGCAACAAACAAGTGAGCAAAATCTTAACAGTAAATGTATATACATCTTCTCAACTACATGATATAGGTAACTACAGGACATGACTCTGGAAGAACAATTCTGCGGGACAAATCTACCCGTTCTTTTCATTCATTTCATTTCAGAAGCACAATTTGGCAGGTACTTCCTGATTGTTAACAAAGAAATATGACAGTTATTAAGCTACCCACGGGGCTAAAGGTTATCTCATCGGTATCGCGGATACTTTGTCACGGGCACCATCTTGAGGCGTGCTCTCCACATCCGCCGGAACTCGTCGTCCTCCATTATCTGAAATGAAATGTTTATGTTTCTCAACAACTTCACAAATTAATAAACATGACAATAAGTTTCTTGGATATAATGTTTCAAATCAATTCCAAACTTGACGAACTCTGATGAAATTTTCGACTCACCCACAGCTTCCTCCAAGTCCTCTTCCGTGTTACAGTACTTAAAAGCAGACAAAACTCCACTCAGAGTACGAATCAAACTGGGTTTGGCTCTGTACAAAACGATTGTTTGTTCCCGCTTCTCAAACTGAGTAACCAAGTCCTTTATCCCCATTGCAGCCGTGAAGTCAACAAATTGAATGTGGTTGCAGTCCACGACCATCGGAACGACATTTTTCCCCCAAGAAGAAGCTGATTTACTGATGACATATCGGATGTACTCAACCGAGGGGAAGATGCATGAGCGGTCCAGGTCCACTAATATGAATTCCGTCCCTCGTCCAGTCTGTTAAACAAAATGAAAACGGATCCAGCTAAATGTCCACGTCATTCATTCCATAAAGTTCCGACCGGGTTTGTGTAAAATCGGTTTCAGAAACTTGTTCCGTACATATCCCCGGCGGACTTTCACTCCCGGTCGAGCTGCATAATACATGAGGTAGATGACGCTGATGACGAACCCAGCCATCATTCCGTACTCCAGGCCGACGAACAAACTGATGAGGAATGTGAATGTCCACGGAATAAAATCCATCTCTGATAAGAAACGGGGAAAGGGATATAAAAAATTAAATGGTACATATGCCCATCAATTATAGTTATAATTATAGGGCATTAGATTCAAAGCCGAGGCTCACTCTTAGATCTCCACATCGGCTTGATAATGTCTATGTCCACGGTGAAGATGACGGCGCAGACAATTACGGCAGCGAGGCTTGACTTTGGAATGTAATAGAAGTAGGGCGTGAGGAATCGCAAGGCTAGGAGGACCATACTCCCCGTAAGTAGACCGCCCAGCGGTGACTTCACACCAGACATAGCATTGACCGTGGTACGGGAGAACGACCCACAAACTGGCATTGAGCTGTCGAGAGAAAAGCAACATCCATTTAGTCCCGTCACAAGGTTGACCTTCTCCAGCCTACTCCCTCACCATGGGATTGTATTATTATGCCTCCGCTTTCAACGAGGACCTACAGCACTCTTTAAAAGAGTCTCCTTCCACATTATTCAAAATTACAAGGCTGAGAATTTTATTCAAAACTACCGTCTACACTATTTCTACTCCATTCCAAATTTAAATACGACGTCGACGCAATTACCATTCCAAATTTAAATCATACGTCGACGCAATTACCATTCCAAATTTAAATCATACGTCGACGCAATTACTATTCCAAATTTAAATCATACATCGACGCAATTACCATTCCAAATTTAAATCATACGTCGACCCAATTTCTATTTTATTCCGAACTTAAATCATACGACGTCGCAATTTCCATTCCAAATTTAGAAAATACGTCGCTGGAATTTCTATTACATTTCCACTTTAAATCATACGTCTCCGCAATTTCCATTCCAAATTTAGAATATAGCGTCGATAGAATTTCTATTCCATTTCCACTTTAAATCAAATGTCGACGCAATTTTCATTCCAAATTTAGATCCACTGCCTTCCCAATTTCTATTCCCTCCCAAATTTAAACCCAACATCAAGGAAATTTCTATTCCATTTAAATGCAAACTTCAAAACTAAAAACAGTTTCAAAAATTCATTTTCAAAATTCGCATGTTTGCCAACATAAAATGACAAGCTCCTCAGTCCTCACCTAAAAAAACATCCGATGATATTACTCACTCCAATAGTGATCATTTCCTGACTCGCATCAATCTGCTTACTCCCCGCAAATGCCTTGGCAATAGTAATGTGTTCCATAATGGCCAGAAGGGGAATCACCACTATGGCACTCGCCTCCTCCGTCAGAATCTGAGCAAATGTATGTGTGGAATTAGTAGAGGGGTCAAAGATTTCGAATGGCGGTGGCGCAAACTCCGGGATGCCTGGGACGATATTTCCCACGATCGTAAAAGGCTGGGAGGGCCCGATGGCAGCCGCGATCCCTGTACAGACTATCACAATGATGGCATTCCTGGCAGTGGAGATGAACCAGAGGATCTTGTTTACAATCCCTGACCGTCGAGCAATGAAACCAAATATCAGCTGAAGTTTCTGAAAATCAAATAAATAAAAATAAATAAAACAGAATCGTAAAATTGAGTGGTAAGTAGCAGTTTCTGGAAAATATACAGCAAAGGAAAATAAAACAAAATAAAAGAGAATCATAACATTGACTCTATGTAGTTGTAGTATTCCCTTCACATCGAGCCTCCAGCGTTCTCAGCCAATGTTCCCAATAAGGCACACATTCGAGGGGACATTCCCTCCTTCCACCGCTGCGATGAGTCATCAAAGGGATCAATTGTAAGTACGACTATAATAACTGTTCGTCAACAACTGGGCAACATGGCCGGGAGAATCTAGTTACAAATTATCACCTCCGCGCCGCTCAATGAACATAAAATTAAATGGCATTCCAATCAGAATGGAACAACCATAGCCACAGCTCTCTTCAACAGAATTAGTTCCATTCTTTTGGCTCCCTGCCTCCTAATGTCTCTTTTGTGCATCTGAACTAATGTTCCTGCTCGAAACTCACACCAGATTAACACAGCTGTACATGTTCAAAAAAGTCCGCCTAATTCAAAATTTCAAAGTTTTTATTAGAAACAAAACAAGGAATCTCTGATTCAAAACACCAACACATGTTCCCGCTCAAAACCTATTTTACAACCATTACAGCTTTTTAGCTTTTCAAAAAAGTCCGCCTAATACAAAATTTTTTTCAACAAGGAATCTCTGACTCTTAAAACTAGCAAATGCTCAAGCTCAAAAACTATTTACTCTACCCTATAACAAATAT
>WJFA01002126.1:0-17411 GCA_009870155.1 Pseudobourletiella spinata
ATTATTAAAGTATTTTGTTGCCACTCACTCCGTTCGTGCCAACCGCACTCATTCACACACACTTTGTCCAGTCCAGTCCACGTGCTACACTGCACTCAGCTTCCCCCACACATCACACTCACTCTTCAATCTTCCCGCTGCACAACGGGCAGCCTTTAGCCACTCTGAACACAACAGCTCACATTCCTACAGACAGTCTGGTAGCCATAATATGACTGGTAAAGTATTATCAAACCTATCTATCGGATGGCAGCACGTCATCTGTTGTTGGAGGCCATAGAGTCGAGCTTTAACTTCTCTGCCCTGTACTTGGTCACTTTATAACTAAAATTGCTTTTTTATTGAGAATTAAGAATAATCAAGAATTCTCCCAACATTCTTCCAGTTTTGGGTCAAATAATATTGTTGCGCGTAGAATAGGGGAAGTCTGGAACTCGTGTGAAGTAGAGGATGGAGGCGTGACGAGAGAGAATGGACTGGGATGGACAGCGTGTACAGTTCGGACTGTGTGTGTGAGTGTGAAGACAATGCTGGAGATACAAATGGAGTGAATGGCAACAAATAATGGTTTAATAACGAATAAAGCTTGTTGACTTAAAAATGGGGAATTACTCCAGCGGAAGAGAATGTGTACAGCTTGAAGTCAGAGTTGCCACTGGTCATAACAATGGAACAAGGTGCTATTTATACTGGGAAGGTCGGCTAAGAATAGATACATGAGGTAAAATAATTAGCACAAAAGTACGACCAGCTTAGGATTAACATAACTTGGTTGAACCCAACCGGATTAGCTACATTATCATAAGAGACCGGGGTGAGGATTTACTTTGTCTTGTGTCGTGCTCCAACAACTATCCCTAGCATTATTTTATAGAAATAATATCGCTAGGTTAACAAAATGATGGCGCTAATACTGTTTTTCCATCCATTTTTGAAATTAGGGAGAAAATGGAAATTTATTTAAACGACCACTTACGTTTTCATTATGTGCAATATTGAAGTTAATTGAAACGATGGGAATTCTGGGTTGCTCGTGTATGTATATGCCTAAGTATGTTAAATGGTCTCGGGATTCGTCCATTGGTGCATGCAAGAAGAATAATTGCTCAAATAGTAAACTGCACACTCATTCCGAAGGACAACTCAATCCAAAGCCAATAAAGAAAGAGTAATTTGAAGTTATAATTGCGGTCGTGTTTGTGTGGATGATTTTGGTCGTAATTATTATTAACTGAAATTGAGCGGACTATTCAGCAGGTTTTATGTGCTGTGCTTTAACTACATAAAATTTAAGTGTTTTGTGGCATTTGTGACTCAATCCAGAGAAGGATGGATAATTACAAGATAAACTGCCTTGAGGTATGTAGTTTGAAAAATTGTGAACACACCATTGCAAGTGGGATAAATTATTGCTTTTAAGAATAATTTTCAACCAGGTTATTCGTCCCTTGAAGATTCCTTGGACGATTTTCTAGGAAATTGCTTCCATAAGCTGTATAAGAGAAGTGCTGCAGGACATGGGATTCGCAACTTCGACGCAATTAGGATTGTAAGCTTCACATGTACTTTCCTTATTTTACCCTGTTAGTACAGAGTGCAATGGCCTGGACTCAATTAGTACATCACACACACACACACCCAATCTCAAGTAAAAAGCAAAATGGTACAATAAACGATTAAGTTGAACCCAATAAGCACCGTTATAATACGGTCAGTACCACTGTTGAGCTAGTTCGTCCCGCCCTCAACCGCCAAGTCGAATCTGTATAACTCTTCTGGCTAAAAAATGAGGAAGAACTGAATAGAACTGCAGGGAGATGGAAGGGTGTGCTAGAAGTTAGAGGAAAGGGAATCCGCGCTGTTGAAACCATAGGAGGAATCCGGCATGTGTGAAGGTTGGAAATCAATTTATTTTTTATAAGACTTTTTCTAGCTCAAATTCCCTCTCCGACTCACTCACTCACTACTCATTCTTTCTTCTATAATGTTCCCAGCCCTATGCATTGCAATCATACCACAGAAAGAGAGGGAGAGAGATAGAGAGAGCCGAAAGGGTGGACTGATAATGGCTCACTACGTTACATATATCAGGATATTTATTCCCTGGAAATGACTATGAGAAGAAGATTTGAGTCGGTGGCTTCTTTTTAAGTTTTAGCTGGCGTAACGGTGAAATGCACGAGTGGTTTTCGGTAGCGTGTGAGTCTGTGTATGCTTCTCTGCTTGTACGGGAAAATCAAGAGGAATACCGCTCCCAGATTATTGCGTGCTCGTCTATGTGTATGTGTGTGTGTGTGTGGCGGGTGAAAGAGTAGTTGTGTAACCTACTACGTTCTCCGTTACGGGGGAAGAAGATTCTAGTCGAGCGTCGAGCATTTCCCATGTCGTATCTCACTACTGCAACGGGACTTGGTTGTGGTGTGTGTTGGGGGAGCGTCGGCAGGATCGGCTACGATTTCCATGTGCCCACTCTCACACAGGAAGGAGCGTGTGGTAACGAATAAAGAGCCCAATAGAAAATTATTATAGAAACTTCCTGTTGCCCTCTCCCCCTGCCTTCCCATCTTGACAGTCAAAGGAGGAGTTACGCGCTCTTTTCCGTTCCCGGGGTCTTAGGAGCATTGTTTGCTAAAATTAGGTGAAGGAATTGAGTGGTAGCAGTCGTTGAAGCGGGTTGCGGGGAAGAGGTAGAGGTATTCCTTCTACTAGGGGGAAAATTTGCTCCACGTGTGAAGTCATGTTGTCCTCGTGTGGTGGGTGGCTGGGAAAGGTGTGCTCACACATTTTGGTTACATGGAGAAAATGCTTTCTCCGAGCATCATCTCGCTCTCTAATGCTTGAGCCATAACAGTACCATGTCAGTGTACGAAAGTATGGGTCTGTGTGTGTGTGTGTGTGTGTGAGAGAGAGAGAGAGAGTATGTTGGGGAAAGAATAATTTTAGCCGTACAAGAGGAGGCACAATTGCGCCGAGCTGGGCTCCTTATGAATTTTTATCGATGCTTTCTTTGAATTTACTTTTTCCACCCAGGCGTCAGGCCCACGCGTTGTTTTTCTTTTATTGCTCAGCAATGAGAAATTTGGGAAGGGAGGAGAAATAGATTCCTTTGTCAACCGCCGAGTTCCTTCCCGTCCCCACTGATACAATGTGATGGAAGAGTGAGCAAGCACAATGTACTGTTATTGTTATTCCCAAATGCCACTTTGGATTTGAATTTTTAGCAAGTATTTTCCAGACGCCTCCTCTATATCTCACTTGTTATTAGGGAATTGTCAAATATGATTTAGATCTATGAGTTCTCCCCACAGACCGGGCCAACGTAACGTCCTCTAATCTATTTGTCCGTAGTGTATGTACATAGGCATACCCAGCCCCTCCCGTCCCTTGCTCCAACAGTCCCTCTCCCATTGTTCTGTCCCTGTTACAATTCAAGTCGTTGGAGACATAGGGAGACACCAAAAGGACATATGGATGCATGCGAGAACGGAGTCCCACTCCCAAGCACAAACAAGAGCACACACACTCATCCTGTTCACCCGTCCACATGGACATGCGTAAACACATGCGACGGCACTTGGATGGGAATTGGAAACGATGTGTCGATGAATGAGTGCATTTGTGTATTGCTTTTACGGTACACCCTTGTATGTATCTGCTTTTGTTTGTATGGTGTATGTGCGTTTGTGTTGGAGCGCGTGAGGAGTCTATTTGATTTTGTGGGTATGCGCACGGTGAGTGCATTTGTGTGTATGGCGTTTGTGTGCACTTGTGTGTATGTGTGGTGACTGGATGTGTTTGTGTATGTGCAGTGTACGAATAGGTTGTGTGTTTGTTGTATGTGTTGTGTGACTGCGTTTGCAAGTGTGGAGTATATAATTGTTTGTGAGAGAGTGTGTGCGTGGTGTATCTGTGCGTTTGAGAGTGTGTGTATGTCTGTACGTGCTTCTTGTTTTGGTCCGTACAAATTGTACCCCATGCGAGTTTGTTCAAATATGCATGTGTTCACTAGCGTGTGTGTGTGTGTGTGCGTGCGCAGTATGTGTACCAGTGGGAATGGATAGCTGAGTCATCCATTAGTTATAAGACAGAACTCTTGCCCTGATTTTCATTTAACTGCGAATTTCCTAACTTACCATAGGAATCATCGCTCTGTTCACAACTTTAGGTCATGCCCGGTGTATTCAGGGGGTCTCTCATTCCACCGGAATGAGCCAGACCATCAGACGCGAAATCTTTAAGATCCATGTTCACTACTAGGTTGCTTTCAACGAGCATCCGGTCGATTTGATGCGTATACGGAAGAAGTACTGGGCGATTGATACGGAGTCTAAAGCTGGGAGCCTCCTGATTAAAACTTGATTCCCCTCTCCGCTGTGACGTTGAGTACAGACGGTGGGAATGGGAAGGGAGGAGGGCATTTACTAAGCCTCTACCATCACCAGCACATTAACTTACTCATTAGCCAAAAAGCATTGTCAGAGCTTTACTTATCAAAATGTCATTCTGGTGAAGAAAACAAGGCCTCATCACTCCTTTGAATGAAATCAGCTTGTCAGTATGCGCGGGGGGTTTTGGGCACACTAACAGCTCCATGAACATGCCTCCAACAGCCGTTGTGGTACAAGTGAGAATGGACTCCGGGCCCGGGGAAACGTTAATGGGGAAAGACAGTGGATTCTAACGTTGGGACCTGCTCCATCCGACCGCAGCAGCAGGTTACTTCATAGACCTCTGTCAGTGTGTGTGGAGTGTTGTATTGTAGTATGAGCCGTAGGACCACCATCCATCCGCTCACGTAATAAATGTATTATCTTCCCTCCCACACGTACACACACCAAATACATGCTTATTACTGCCTCTCCTCCTCCCCCTAATTCTTTGTCAACCCAGTTAAGTTGTATGAAGCGGACAAAATAACAGTTATTTTCCGTCACCGATCAAATATTCACTGCTAACTCTGCTGTGAAGACACCACAAGGAAACCGAGGAAACGACCGTTGTGGGGTAACCACTAATTCCCTCACCATCTTTGCACTTCACCCGTCAGCTTAGGCTGGGCTCGGCGACATTTGGATGTTGTGTTCACACTTGGATGTGTGTGTGCAAGAACATATTTTAGAGAGTGGAAAGTCTGGGTTGAAAACTATAACGGTTGTGTTATGGAAAGGCGAGAGTGTGATAAGTATTCCAACCGGACGGCGGGAGGGGACGTGGGCGACGATACCGGAGAGCAAATTGAAGCGGGGCGGAACAGTTTTAGCTGATGACGATGGGAGTCAGGACAAGTTACGAATGGAGGAGAGGGACCACAAACAGCCTGTTGTTGAGATGGAGGGGATTTTCTCTAAGTGATTTTTACAACATAATATTCCCGTCTCCAGTTTGTAAGTTACGGTAATATATTTTTTGTTATGATGGTAACGTTCGCCTCCATCCTAGAAGCTCACGTAGGGTCCCATAAAAGAAGATTGGGAAGCCATGCGGTGAGGGGCTCCCCGTAAGTATGTGCGCATACGTGCAGTGTGTCTATATATATGCATAAGTATATGAGCGTAGTGCAGTAAGGGCGGAAATGGTGGTCAGCATGAGTAGAAGCAGCGGCTGTTCTCAGCCGATATTGACCTTCCTCCACCAGCTAAAGACGTGAGAAGAGAGATTGAGTAAGAATGGGCGGCGGGGTTGTATGCATTACGCCTACGTAATATTTCCAGTAGTCCCTTCCTCTACGAGAGTAATAACTACTGTGTGCGGGGCTAAACATGGACGAAGTAACTACCCGTACGTGCTGAAGTGATGACATGAAAAGATTTGAGAGGTGAGCACACACAAACACACACAACGGACTGAAAGTTAGCCCATTGAAAAGGCTTGGAGAGGAGCCTCGTTCAATTTGACAAGAATCTCCTATACGCGCTCAGGAACTCCCTCCTGGAGTCTCCTCACTCCTCCTCACTCCGTTCTAATAATTTTTAATTGTCTTCCTAATTCATAGCAATCATGCAACCGGGATCCACCGGTTCCTCTCCCAGTTCCGTCCCTCGTTACCTCATATGAGAGAGTTTAAGACGAGGGCAATGTCCTCTATGAATCCCTTTGTAAAGTCACGGTTGGGTCCTTTCGTTATGTTCCGTAGTATCCAACTGTTTACAAAAAGAAACCAAGGCTTCCCCTCATTATAGCCTTAACCACGGCGTGGGATTTCCTTTGAAAAAGCCTCAAAAGGCACAACATTGTGGGCCAAGTTTGCGGAGCAACGTATATACACTTCCTAGTCAGCACCTTTTATAAAGGAGGGGTAGGTTGGTTATAGTGTCCACCATCCATTTTTATAAATACACCTCTCCAAGTTGTGTGCCTTAGCTGTGCAAGACGAAGTTAGTGAGGAGTGGGCGCATATTCTACCCGGACATCTAATTTCTGAGAGGAAGAGGTCCTACAATGGATTACAACGTCACATACGCCCCTTGTTGTGTATGCAGTTTTTGTGGGAATAAAAGAGTTGTTCCGCCGGGGGGATGCGGCCGAGTTTATGCTATACATAGGGTTATGCAGAGCGGCGGTGAGGATTTTTGAAGCATCCCCGCCAGTGTCCCCATATAGTCTCACGCTTCCTCCTACAAATGTGTACAGCTAGTTTATAGCACCGCTGCCTTTGGCATATCCACACTCACAGGCACATACTAGCATAGTTCATAGTCTCCAGATGTCGGTACGGAGACAAACGGACGCTCATTTATAATAAACTACCCCTACGCTACATTAACCATAATAATCGTTTTTCATTGGAAACTTTTTTGGCAGTATTTGGAGAAACTCTTTTGTAGAATTGCCACCATGTTTCACACATGTCCCACATATCTTTCCGCCGTTCTAAACTGGAATGAAACCTTCTACTTGTCATCACATTCACATACACACCCTTACACACATACCATGTAAACATACACCAAATCCACGCGAATACACTAGCGAATAAACACAGCATTACGCGCACATACACATGCACAGAGATACACATGAGCACGAGCATGCACACACATACATGTGAATATAATTATGTACACACAAACACATGAGTGCACATGTGCACACGCGTACGTACATACACATTCCTCCGCCCAGGAAATAGCCAATAAATATCAAAAAGAACTACATAATAACGTTATTCGTATGTATTCTTATAATGCTCCCGTGCTTTTGATCGACGTGATGGTAGAATTCGTCCCTGTCGTCCGCACTATGGTTGTCAACGGAAGAGAATAGAGAGGTTGCGTCAAGCTTCTGGTATCATCCCATCCCTCGTCATCCCTCTCGAGTCATTCGAAAAATAGTATTATAAAACACTGACTGTGCACATGGATCCATATGCATTACTTTATTCTTGAGGGACAATACGCCGGGCTCCATATGTACTCAAACAGTCCAGCTTGGATTTGTTACAGGACCAAGTTTATAGTATACACACTCTGATTGAGGGGTTGTACATAACCTTTGCTATAGTCTGCCACGGGAAGGGTTGACGATTCAGTCTGTGTGGTTACTCATACCTTCAGGCCAACCACTACTTCCCATCCAAAATCTCGGATACAAGAGACATTGATGAATAATCTCACCTAATCCCTACATTCAGGTCAGGTTTTTCGAATGAAGTAAGCATTTCTCAAAAGAACGACAATACTTAGCCTCTGTATGCACAGTCTGACAGGGGGTAGTGGCGCGGACAGAATTTATAGACTGGAGTATACAGGAGAGTGTCGCTCTGCTCACCCTCTTATGCGGCTTAAGGCGCGCGTCTCGTCCGCCACCACTGTTGTCGTCATGATCCTCCAAACCTTCCGCTCCCTCGTCAGCAACGTTTCCTTCTTTACAGCGTTCTCAAAAATCTTATTCCTATGCCTTGCGCTTACGTCCGCTGCTGCTACTGTTTCGGAGATGAAGGTACATTACCTACATGGGATGGCTAGGGATGCAGGAGGGAAGGTGTGACGGACCAACTGACCTTCGAATGCATGGTTTCATCAAATGGCAGATGCTGCGGGGCTCATGGGGGATTTAGAGGGAAGGACACTGCAGTATCCTTCAGTGCGCTTCAAGGAGGAATTTGCAAGTGGCGGAGTGGAGAACCATTGAACGTTCCTCCTGAGTCACAACAGTGAAGGAGGCATACTGCACTGTGAGTCGGTGGAATACCTTTTCATATTCTCCCGCCCACGCGCTTCTCCACACAAGCTCAGCGTTAGAATTGATTCGTCCCAGCCGCATGGACACCACAACGAAGGGGAATGAATGGCGGAGTCCCAGAACAAGTGCACACTCTTCCTCGTCCGCCGAACATTCTAGCTGGGCTGACAAATGGAGATGGCGGTTGAGACTATCCAGGGGCCATGTATGTTGCTGCCACTTTCAAAAACCATGATTACTTCAGTTCGGAGCAACAAGCACATACATATTAGAGGATACGGTGCAGTGGAGCAGCCGAGGAGATGCAGACCGGAATGGATCCAGACTTTTCTGCAGTCCGTCTGGGTTCAGCTATTGGGAGTGAGGAGGATGTGTGTGTTTGTGTTTGTGTAGGCGTGCGTATGAGTCTGAGTATATGTGGAATTGAGCCTATGTGTGTGTGTGTGTTTGTGTGCCGACGTATGTTCACAACCAACATGCATAGAAGTCAAGGAGGAAATTGCTCACGTCCAACTCCGGTCAGTCGTGAAAGAAACCTTGTTGTGCTTGAGAGGGGAACGGGGGGAAAGAATTTAATTTTGGAATTGGAATTAATGCGGACATTGCCGGGTTTCCTGCAGTTTCTTAGAGTGAGTTTTTCTCTGTGCATACGTGAGTATGTGTGCATTTATACATGTGTGTGTGTGCATGGAACGGGGTTGGGGGAGGGTAAGGAAACGGGCTCTCGCAATTAATTATCCTCCCCGACAGATTCGTTAGTTGGATGCGTCAAAAAATGTTGGAAAAAATTGTATTAGATTCTCAAAGTATATGTGGCCCCCTCCCACGCAGAGTTGGGAGAGCAGGAGTAGGAGTCGTGTCAGCGCCAGTCATATATATACTTACCATGACGACGACGTCGTCGTTGTCGCAGAGAGCTTTGAATTGAAAATCCTCTATGCGGTTGAATTTGTCATGGCATTTGCTGTCAGATTTCCCTCCGCCGTACTTTATTCACCGCCGCTCTTATTCCCCTTTTTATACAGAGAGAGAGAGAGAGAGAAAGAGAGAACGTTGAAAGTATCCCGTGCCGTGGCTTTTGTCATAGCGAATTATAGAAGGAGAGTCCCGTCTCCCGCACAGACAGAATTCATTCATATATTTATGCAAGCATCTACAACAGTGCCATTACACGGGCATAGTGTATTCGTATGGGTGTGGGGGGACTCCTTCGGTCTTTCGTACACCAAATCACACACGCGCATATACGCGGTAATACTCATGTGTCCGTATTACATAATAGCAATAATAATGTGTGTGGGCAAGCCGGCCTCCGCCTGTGCTTCCATCCACATATCTTGAAGCAGAAACGCACTCACTCACCGAGTCACACATACTTATAACCCATGCTTACTTCCGTCAGCCAGTAGGAGTTGCGGTGGTGAAAGTTTTCCCCGCCTACGATGGCTTTGGGGGAAGAAATGAGGGCTCAAGGAGACGAGAGTTTTGAGGGGAGAAAGGAGAAGGAAAAGAAGAGGACTCAAAAGTGAAAGCTCGGGGAAGAGAAAGGGCCAGAGAGAAAGGAGAGGGAATCTGCATGAAAAAAGGGAGCGGGAAGAAAACCTCCTTTTTGAATTCTTGATCAGATCCGGAAATATTGAATTAGTTATCACCCCTAACGTTTCCTCTCCGACCACGCTAATGCTCCACCATGTTAGAATATACGCTCGGTATGGAAGCGAGGTTCCCCTAACCCCCCGCCCATTCCCCCATGTGTACATAACTCTTGTCAGCTGCATATAATACAACTGAAGCGAATAATATATTTCAGACCTTTGCCAGGTAGTCCTATATTTTTATGAGTGTGTGCGTGTGTGTGTGTGTGTGTGCAAAGTTGGAGAAGGTAATGCTATGTGTATATACATAGGCATGAAGTGGCAGCGGGGTAATCCATTACATGTCACAATGACGGCAGGGGCTGGAGAGGAGCATGGCCAAGATGATTGTGTATGCTACCGTCATACGCACCATGCTTGGTTTCGTACCTACCTACCTTCCTACCTACCCATACCTATCTCCGGCTCAACCACGCTCTCACCACTACTCTTGGCAAATCTGGACCCTGTTCCTCATGCAGGTTTAATTTAATGCAACAGCCACGGATGTTGATAGGCTGTATGAAAACTAGCCGGGATTTTGCTCATCCAAGAATGAAGTTGGCCGATTTATTCTCTGGACTCAGGGAAAAGATTCATGTCTCGATTTGGCTAATTTACAGATTCACGAGCCAGTTTTAGTAATTACAATGGCTCTTCCTTCAACTTTATCATAGTCACATCGACCCACGGCTCCCTTCCACCAAATGGAATTAATGAGATGGAATTGACTTCGCTAACTAGCCATACACATACATCCCATGTAAACATAGTTATCCCCACACAAACACACACACATGCACACGCACGCTCACACAAACACACATGGTAAAATACAGTGGACTCCTCACTATTGCAAACCCCAGCCGACTGTGATTATTTTCAGAGGGAGAATTCATGGCCGTTTACATATTTATGTGCCGACAACCTATATGAGTGGTTCCGTCACCTATATCCTAAGGCTGCGAGCTATACATACATACTCACAGATATATGCTACATCCAACGATAGATAAGCCCCAAACTCCCACGGACGGCTGTGGAAAACGATACACTTGGAAGCTGCCAGATCTCGGGTGTGTACATACTACATACACGCAACCCACTCTTCTGGCCGCACAGCACATGTTCTCACTTGCTCACAAATTACTTCCTTCCTCCTCCTCCTCCTCCTACGTCCACCCGTAGCCCAGGAGTTGCCTACCGGGACAAAAACCTTATATTTACATCCGAATAAATAAACTAAATAAGGGATGCTAAAACCGGAGCCTTCCAACCGGAATGACTCCCTATTTTACACTCCTATCGGTATGTAATACAAAACCATGTGAATCTGAAGCATTGGGGGGTAAGGCCTCACACCCGATATAACTTACACGGGGGGTCTACAAAGAACAGAAATACGGCGGCCGTGACTGCGCCAATAGCCCAAAGAGGGATTCGCACAACATAGCCCCCTACGCCCAGACCACCACGGCCGGCCCATTGATTCTTCAGGGGGCGCTAAATGCAATATATTTCCCCGCTTCCGTTTATCACTATTAACTATCTTAATTATACCCATCCTCGCCGTGGCTTCGTGTCAGGATGAGAACTATACAGGTTCTGGTTTATGTGCGCACCCCACCCGCCACCACTACCACTACAACCTTCCCGCAACAACACACACGTATATATATATATATATATATATGCAAGGTTGAGCGCCAAATTAATGATTCCATGGTTGGATTCGAAATAGAACAATACAGACCATAAGAGCGGTTTTAGCTTTTCCTTCAGCCTAATCATCTCATCACGTCACCTCCCTCGCACTCCACTGGCTCTCTCTCTCTCTCTGCATCTCTCTGTCTCGCTCACTTCCACTTCCTCCATTGAGACTATAGAGAACTTATCAGCTTACTCCCACCATATAATATTATATAGCCGTCTCCCCAAAATTTTGACCTCTCCAGATAGCCATTATCGGCCACACTCCATTTCCATCTCAATTCAGAGTTGACTGCTGGGCCCTTTGACTTCATTACAGGAGGTGCCATCCTGTAATGAAGTTAAATACGAACGGGATCAAATTCACTGTCACACCGTATTAAATTACACCCTATACCATCTCCCCTCCTTATTGCGTGGACACAAAACTCCTGGGTTGTAGCTTGTACCACTACTTATACTTGCCATTTGTACAGCAAAAGCACCGCATGAATCGTCAATGGTCTACCGGGATTAAAGACACCCTTTCTCATCCGTCCACTCTCTATCCAGTCCACCGCCTACAACCGCACCACATCCTCGCTCTACACTTATTATTCTCTCAATGGTCATTCTATGCTGGAGGATAATTCAACCTGCCATTAATATTATCATAATGTTTATTACCATGTGTGCACCCACCATTACCATAGCAGTATATTCCCTTCCTTCGGTATTGTATGAGGAATGGGAGTTACTGTGGAGGAGTGGGAAAATATCTGGTTTAACAGAGTATAGAGGGGGGAACGAAGGGCGCCTGTGACATGTCATCATTTGTTGTGTGCCGTCACAACTCCCATACCCTAATAACTTATTTAACTTCATCCGCCGTGCTCAAACAAACGAAATCAGCAATAATTATGGTCCCGCTTTATCGCTCCACTGGGTTGAGGGGAAATCGTGTCGTGGTGGTGTTGCATAGCATATACTTTGGAACCCCCAACCGCTTCACCATCATAAAATGAATACATATGCATATACTTTGAATCATCTGGGAAGGGCTGCTACGTATGACTTCTCTCCGTCCCACTCGGAGATAGATCAATTTACATAACTTTTCGGGGGGAGCTACTTGTTTTTTCTCCGTCTCCTTCCAAGAACCGTGAAGAATTGTGTAAGTGAGCATGATGGTGTGGAGGAGAGAGACCAAATAAGTTGCTCAGAGCGGATCATAAAGCGGAGCAACTCTTGAATTTACTGTGAGAGAAGAGCCTGCCTCAGCATTGACCTACAATGGCTTCACTTAGCTCTATCACTCCCTCGTTCTCATTATCACTAAGCAAATGGACTGAGAAGAGCCTTTCCGGAGACCTCAGCACATATTTCCATTGAATTTCAGTCGTCTGTCCCACTGTAGAGATGTGAGTGGGGCGGGATGAGTGTGGAATTAGTTCTGGGGTCATTCCGGTGGACTAGTGGCGTGGAGGCGCCTTTGAGCTGGAAACAACCCCGCTCCCTCCCCACGGATTCCATTAGGCAAAAGGAGGTTGGAGAGTAAACAGAAATATCGGATGTCACTGCTAATTAATGAAGAAATCCAAGAGATGTGTACAGTGACTAAGCGGTGGAAGGAGCAAACATTCCTATACGCTCTCATTTATCTCGTTCATCACGAGAATCTGATGTGTGCGGGCGAGGTTGTGTATGTGCCTGTGTGTTTGCACATGAGCATGTGTCTTCGTGCCGCTATGTAGGTTTGATCTAAGAGAGATTTACTGGATCACCACCAGCAGCTGTTTGGCTATGATTATTCAGGAGCAGGAATGAGTGTGTGAGAAGTGTCGGGAGTGGAATAGGGGAGAGCGGGAGGATGATCATCAGCTCATAACCGGTTACTCTATGTCTGATCCTCATAAAAGGACGGGCGAGCTTCTATTATTTGCTTCCAACTTGATAATAATTACTTCCACCCAACCCCCCGCTACATCCTACTGTCTGTTATAACTTGAGGCGGGCAAGAAGATACAACACCGTGTTTGTGCGGGTTTGCGTGTGCGCCAGTGTGAGTATTTGTGAGAAAGAGTGTGTGTGTGTTTGTGTGTGTGGGAGAGAGAGAGAGACAAGATCCAATGTGGCTATGTGGACTTAAGTAACAACACGTAATTGCATTCCTTTGCGAGCAGTCAACATATAGTCACTATGTTCTGGACTTAATCAGACGATAGTGGGAGGAATTTAATACTGTGGAGAGGAGCAGTTCCACTACTATGGCGGCAGTACCCCTGTGGCCTGGCCAGTAAGGGCGCGTTCTTCCACACGGAATGTGAATAATACTTGATCACGTTGTTATGAGTCCACCCGCGCCAGCGGTGGTGGAAGTGGGCCCAACGGAACTCCCCATCTCCTTCCTTCATCTCTTAAGTCTCTTCCTCTGTTCAACTTAACTGGTGCAGGGGCGGGAGAAAGCTGTATGCTAACCCAACTTCCCCTACTCATTCCACTTATTTATCTTTTAATTGTGCTCAAATTGTGTGCAGCAGAGCAGATTCAAGAGTATGTAGAGAGTGGAGAAGAGAGAGAGAGAGAGAGAGAGGGAAATTCCATGAATTTGAAAAAAAGAACACGGGCTTGGAAGTTCAAGTCTGGCAGTCAGTTGGTTGGAACGCTCTTAATTTTTCCTCCACGAGCCATTTCACACAAGAAGTCCCTTCCTCTGGCCTCCCCACCCCGTACATGCCAACTATTATAGAGATCCTCTCGAGAAGCGTGGACGGCTAAAACTAAACCATTGAGCCGTAGCCCCCTTCCAACATATGGAGGAGGGGTGGTGTGCAGGGAGAAAAATTACTGGTTGATTATCCCATCGGTAATTAGTTTGCACTCTAGGCTCCCGAGAATTTAGGTGGAGGAAGTTACTGTACGGCCCAACTACTGCGCCAAAAAAGTTAAATTTCATGAAGGAGAAGTAGGCACAGGCTGGTTGGGAACCTTTGTCATGGGTCATGCTTCTCATCCCGCCTCCCAACCTCCAATAAGCTAGTCCGTCCGAATATTACGGCGTATAAATGGTGGAAGGAGGCTGTAGTAGCGGGGGACTGCCTGGTCCAGCTCCTCTCTCTATCCCCTCCTGCCCAAACAGAGCCACTACTGCACACACCCGCACTGTGGTAAGTAGTGGGAGCCGGTGGAGTTGAGCCCGTTATTACTGTACGTACAGAGAGGGGCGAAAAGTTAGCTCATTGTCTCAGCATTTACTTTCATCAACTCATTCAACTCCCCACAGCCTCTCACTACTACACATGCACTTCCATTTCCCGGCTCATGCCCTTGGATTGATGTGCACATGTATGTACACGTGGGAAAGTCCAGCCTTTGAAATTGTACCGGGAGCTGAGACGAGTAGCCGCTCCACAGTTCGCCTCCACCCATCACATCACCCTCGGAACAGTAGGAGGCTAATCCGGGAGGAAAATTGGATTTTTGCATAGGCAACATGGACGAGCTTAACTGTTCTGCATTTCAGCATGAGGGAGGATGAGGAGTGGAATAAATGCATATGACTCCAGGCCCGACCAGTATTTTATTATCGCTATTATTTTGCCCCCCACCCCGGCCTCCCCACCCGGCTCACTCACCCAAACAGCCCTGAGCAAGAGGCTCAGTCACTCAGCCCCGCTCCCGCTGTCTTACAAGATTGATGTTTATGAGGATCCGTGAAACTGGATTGACTGATCCCAATAATTGAGAATGGATTATCATGGAGAGGACTCCCCAGTCTCATTTCCTTCATATCGGACACTACTGCATTGAGCATTAAATGTGGAACATACTCTCATAAGGTGACATGCTAGGTCAATTGCCCATAAGTATGTATGATTTATTTTGAAGCCTATCCCATAAACAAAGAATGGCACCGCGTGGATGGTAAGTTATGCAAATCTCATATCTGACAAACTCTGCAGTCACCAAGTCGTAAATTATGATGGCCACATGTGAAGATATCCGGCGTACACTCATCCTGAACACTATGGATGAACGCACGCATAAACATGCTCACTCACTCACTCACTCACTCACTCACTCACTCATTCACTCAGAATCCTGTTGTCTCATTACACTCCGCCTTCCCACTCCCCCTTCCCATCATCCACATTAAGGATAGTCTGATTCGATTACTTTAATTGTCAGTTGGCGGATATGGTTCATTTGTGGGAGGGGAGAGGAAGATGGGGACAAGTACCTGGAGCCCTATGGCTCTCCCTCCCCACACATATACATACATATGCTTCCACTTCCACTCTACTATCAGCTATATCATGTCGAGGCAATTAGCTTGAAAAGTTAATTAACATTAAATTAATTGTACCTCAGCCGAGCTCTCGTTCTCTAACCATTCTTCTCTCCGTCCGCCATACTACTGTTACTAATCTCACAGGCAAAGGCAGAATGGAGTAAACTTTTTTTCCGTCCTACTCTTCTTCAGCATCATCATCTTCTTCTTTTCGTCCTCTCTTTCTCTCTCTCTCTCTCTCTCACTCTTGATCCGCTCAAGCCTGACGTCGTCTTCTCTCTCTCTCCTCATTCTTTCGCCGTTCTTTCCCCTTTCAAATCTGATATTTTATTATAGTAACTTGTAAAAGGTTCACTGCGCTACTGCCACCATCACGACGACGATTGCTACTACTACTACTACTACTACTACTGCTACGTACTATTGCTACCAGAACATGTTATATATGGTGGATGGTGGAAGGGTAATTCTTGTTATAAATCCCTCCCCAGAGACAGTCTGGAGCATAATTAATTGAAAAAGGCTGAGCTGAGCTATTTAAAAGTTAATATAGTGTAGGGAAATTCGTCTTGGAAAAATTCTGGGGAAAGAAATGATTTGGATTATATTATGCAGGGTGGGTGGGTAGCTGGATGGATGGATGGATGGATGGTTGGTTGGTTGGTTGGATACATGGCCGGGAGGATAGATGGTATAAGTTGGCCTGAGCTGACTTGTTCCTGCTTCTGGTCGTCGTGGCTTTCTCATTCCCCGTGGGGGAAAAAGGAAGGAGTGAGCGATCAGTGTAGCATATGATTCATACGAATTGTCATAGGGCATGAGAGATTTCCCATTGACTTTTACTCATATTTTTCCCTCATGGCTCCTACTATGCCACCATCACTTCTCCTATCACTACTGTTACTACTGCTACACATATACTACCAATATTGGGAATACTCGGTGTAGTAGTGACGCTCCTACACCACAGCCCCAGCATCACGGCTGAACTTTGTGTACGGAGGAAGAGCCGGTTTTGAAAGGCATATGGCGGAAATGACAGTGGTTATATATGGGTGTACATCCATGCATATATCTCTCTGTTTATACGGAGGAAAAAATGAGCGGGATTTGGCCGGGATGATGAGAAGGTCGAGTGGTAAATGTGTTTTGCAAGGGAAAAGTGTCATTTACGGAAAAGTAATCGATGTGACGAGTATGTGTATGGTGGAATTGATCTTGGGTAAAGTACTATATGCCTAAATCTGTCCTGTTCCGCTCCCTATAACTCTTCTTCCTTCTTCCTTACTGTCTACTTCCTCCTCCTCCTCAAGTAAAGATGAAGAGGAGAGAAAAAGTAAAAAGCTAATAGCTGACTTGGCCTTTTCCAGTCTTCTCATTTATTTACAGCAGTTTTCTCTCTCTCTCTTTCTCTATTTCCAACTCCCCTTTGTTCTCCACCATGGTGACTTCTATGGGGAAGAAAAGGAGGGAGCAATAGAGAGAGGGAGAGTGAAAAAAAGTTCCTATCTCCCCTTTCCGGAGCTGAGCAATTGCGGAAGAATCAGATGGTAGTAGGAGGAATAGTGGTAGTAGTAGTCGCGGTAGAAGTCGTAGAGCATAGTAGTTGTAGTCAG
>WJFA01002127.1:0-17398 GCA_009870155.1 Pseudobourletiella spinata
CACGCATTCAAATTTGGCGGACTAAATCCTGAGTTGGGATCGTGGGTTGCAAAGTGGCCGCATTTAGGTGGATGGCCGCTCGCCGGGATGAATCCGGGATATTTTGATTGCCTCGGGACAGTGCCATATAGAGACATCTTCATGAGGTGGACGTAGTGAAGTACAACTGAGCAGAATATATACGTATGCACTGGTAGGAAGTGCTCGAGGTGGTAGGAAGTATATATCTGGAATTTTTATTTTCATTTTGAGCGTAACAGAACGTAGGAGAGAAAAACGAAACTGTGATTTTCGTCAACGACAAATATCCATAGGTCGGGAACTATTTACAACTGACCGTGTTGATGACAGATAATTGGCGTAGTGAAGCAAAGTTAAGTTACGCGAGGAATAAGTGTGTCGGAGGTGGGCGAATAAGGTTGAATGAGGCATTATAGAATTCACAGCTGAGGCCCCGAACATATATGGTAAGACATGAAAGACATTTAACTATAATAGATAGCTGGTCTCGTAATATATAATGCATGTGGTGTAGGGAGATGGACTTTTGCTGTTAAGTCAGTATTGGACTGTCAATGGGTGAAAAGTTAATGACTCTTATCAAACAAATGGGAATGAGTGGTGGTGGTTGACTCATCCTCACAGAATTGCAAATATATTTGTTGTAAAATTATCATGCTAGGTTTTTAGAGTCCAACTGAAATCGTTGGGATCACAGAAAGGCAAATGTAGTTGCTTTCTGATTCATTCAAGCTAAAGTGAATAGTTAGGAAAACCCGGAAGCAGAGGAAGTCTTTTTTAAAACCGCAAGGTATGCAGGATATTCTGAATGCAGTATTCTTGACCAAAACCTTGAACATAAAATAAAATACGGAACACGCTGGAGAAGTACACATCTATAGGTGAAGCCTGTCAAACTGAAAATAGTAGTCTTGACTCTTGTTTGGACTTTAATTTGCTGATGTGCCTACTTTAGCATGTGACAACAATAGTTTTAGGTTCCAGGGTTCAATTTATGTGCTGTGTTGAGGAATTTTATTCGAATTTGAGGAAGCCGATGCGAATGCTAAAGGAATATGTTTTCCTGTACTCGTCGTTATTCTGATTTCCAATTTATTTTCTAAAAGTTTGTGCAGCCGTGAAATTATGCTGTGACTGTGGAAATTACGGTGTACAAAAAAAACGGTAAATTGACATTTTTCTGGTGGTAGCACAGCAAATGAATCGGTTTGGTAATTGTACAAGTGGAACCTGTACGTCGGAGTTACAATCCTGTCCGTGTTAATTTGTTTATGGTCCTTATCTCAAAAATGTGAATTTTTCTCTTTTGGTGATTTTGGTTATTTTCTCAGGTGAATCAATTTAATTCAGTTGTGTGATTCTGTTGTGTAGAAAATCTAGAAGAAATCTGGGAGGTGAATCTTACGTGTTTCAAAAATGGTGGATCGATTGGGTAAGTCTGATTTACGGGAAAGTTTTTTAATGAAAATTCGATGCTGTTATGGCGGTAATAGATGTGTGACAAGAAGTGATGGCAACGAATTTTAGTTCGAATTTATTTTGGACGTTTATAGTGTAGTTATGCGTTAAGCAATGAGTTTAGAGGAGATGCTTTTCCGTCTTTAGAAATGAAATTTTGCAATTTCCTCACTGGAATTCTAAAAATTAAATGTACAATGAGATGTTCTACCATTTCATTGAAGTTTATATATGTTTTTCTTTGCAGTTAACAGTGAGGCGAATGCACGAAGAATTTCAAGCGTCGAAAATTGTTTCGGTAGCTCTGGACAGGTAAAGTTTTAAGGTTTTTATTCATTAGTGACATGTGAATTCCTTAACATCATTTTATTTGGAAACTATGTTATATGTTTCAGCCTTTGTCCGTTCCTGGTCGAGTACTAGTTGGCGAAGGAATCTTAACAAAAATGTGTCGAAAAAAGCCCAAGCCAAGACAGTTCTTCCTGTTCAATGATATTCTTGTGTATGGAAATATTGTTCTGAATAAAAAGAAAGTAAGAATTCTTCCTCTTCTGTCGTAGCGAATATGATGGTTGAATGAGGCCCCAAATATTGATAATTTAATTGATTGTAATTGTGTTTATAGTATAATAAGCAACATGTTATACCTCTAGAAGAAGTAAAATTGGACTCGTTGGATGACGAAGGACGTAAGTACATATTTGAAATTCGCACGAACACTTGTGATAATAATGGGAGAAATGAAGAAGTGTAAAAATCCTGAATCTACTTACACTTACTAGGCTACCACTCGAGAGCTCGCCAAGACTGCAAATAGTGTTGCACTTACTGATATTCGTACGACTTCGCTAAAGGTGCTATAGGCTATAGGTGCTGTGATTGCTGGCTAAGTAGATTCAGGTGTTCGTTTAAAGCGAGTCTGTGATTGAGTGTTACTAAATGTTTTGTTAAGCTCTCTAATCAAGCTACTTTAATTATCTTCAAGTCGTCATCTTCGAGCATGGTTAATATTGCTTCCGTAAGTTGTCAAGATAAATTAAGAGGATTTTCTCTTGATTTAGTATGTAATATCGGTAGTCATTTCATTAGGGAGTCAGGATAATATCATTTGAATTATAATAGTATTATCATTACGTTCGGACATTTAACTCGCTTGTTGTGGTCATACTAAATGCTCTTTTCTTCTTTAAATGATTTTAGTGCTAAAGAACGGATGGGTTATTCGTACGGCAAGTAAAAGTTTTGCTGTGTATGCTGCAACACCGACGGAGAAACAAGAATGGATGGCTCACATACAAAGATGCGTCTCTGATCTGTTGAAGAAAAGTGGGAAGAAAGCAGTAGAAAATCATGCGGCTGTTTGGGTGCCGGATGCTGAAGCCACTGCATGCCAGCTTTGTAAAACCCCGTTCACTTTTGTAAACCGAAGGGTAAGGAATCTTGTTCATTACAAATTGAAGAGTTAGCCATGTGATTTATAACTGAAAGTGTTTTTATTTATAATTTTAGCATCATTGCCGTAATTGTGGCTTGTGCATCTGTGGTTCCTGCTCGAGGGGGAAACACATGCTCCCTCACCAATCCAAAAAGAAACCGCTTCGTGTTTGTAATACTTGTAATGAAATTCTCACGTCCGGAGCTAAGGGTAGCGAAAAACTTAGTGGGACTGGGAATTCTCAAGGAGATAATTCAAGTGGGGAAGACGATTCAGATGATGATGGGGAGGACACTCCGAGTTGGTCATTGGCGCCCAAGTTCTACCATGGTAGTCAGTATAACAACAATTGAGAGACAGCTGAGGAGCTTTCCAATCGTTATTCTGGGGGCGAACCCTACATGTTCTCGTTGTCTGTGTCTGTCACACATATCCTTTCTGAATTCTTTCAGCCGATCCCGACTTAATTTACCTACGACTCGAAAGTTTCTGAAATTGTTATTCTTCGTTTCTTTCTCAAATTTTTAACGCCACGAATAATCACCGTATCTTCGATGTTGCTCAAGGTTGTCCTGCCTGAAGGATAAAACGTATGCGGTCAGTGGTGAAAAATGGCCTGCGAGCTTGTTTCCGTTTCGAGGGACGACTGTATACAAAGTAGGACAATTTTCTAATCGGAACTGGTAGCGCAACTCGAGTTGTGCACACCGAAACACTATGTTTGTGCCTTTATTCTTGTCGTGGTTTCGTACCTTCGAGCAAAAAAATACTTTCCAAAGAAGCGCCTCGAGGTTTTAGCCATGGGTACAAGAATTCTAATACTGGTGGATCAATTTAAATTTCAACTTCCGCCACATTAATGTCAAACTGTTGAACTCATTCTCGCTAACTACATTACACGCCTTGTCATTTAAGTACTGTACCTTAACTGGAAAGATAGCACTGACTTTAGCCGTAGAAGCGACACCAAATCAAAGTGTAGGGTAGAGATAAGCTATAGTGTGTAAGTTACAAATTTTCTAAAAATAGTACTAACTCAGTAAGTCTTAATTCGCTGGGATTTAGGCATGTAAGAAATATTTTTGGAGGTTACTTTTTTCGTACTGCTAGCCCAGTTATATCGTACATGTCATGCAAATTCACGTTCCACACCACGTCTAAGACCCTGACATAAACCAACAGATCTTATAATGGGTGTTGCCCAGCCCATCCTCCCCGCTAGAACTTTCTTGTTTAGCCAGGTAATTAAGAGTTATGGCTGGGAAAACTATTACCGATCGATCGAGCGAACCGTCAGTGATATACTGTAAGATGTACAATCAGTTTCAAGAAGCCATGTGCGTGGATGGTATTTATCGCATGAATTCATGTCTGCCGACTAACTATTTTATATGAAATGCAAATTTTAGTTTAAGAGACGACGATTATGTAGCTGCGAGGTAATTTAAGACCGACTATGTATTTGGGTCCGTGGATCGCAAAAAGGTTTGTCTTTATACCAGCATGATGACTAACAAACCTTTGGCGTTTCTGTATAGTTCTAAATTGTGATAACGAATCATAAGTAAATTTTACACCTGTACATTGTTGAAAAACGAGCAATAAAATACGCGTAACTCAGAATATTATTCACAGGATCGTTGAGATAATTACATCATCCTTGGAACCCAATGATATGTTCAAATTAGTGCCCTCTGAGTAAGGATTGAAGTAAATAAAGGGCCTTTCGATCACCCCGTGGATATGATGTTACATGAATGTTCAGGACTCTTACTGTGCCTTTTATTTCACAGTAAACAACAGACAATGGAAAACACGTAGCAGTTCAAAAATGAAAAATTCACGTATAGCTGTCAGCGTGTGCTGTTACAGTTTGACGATTCAGGTCCTGCTATGGTCACTCGAGCCTTTTGTTTCATAGCCTCCCGTAATGTCATCTAAAATAGGCATAAAAATCAGATTTATAGAATAGTAGCTTCTTTAAATTCACACTTATAATTTTTAACGATGTTACCTGAGCGTTGCGAGCCTCCTTCCTTGAGTTGCAACAGAATTCGAGCAGGGCCACCATCATGGCAATGACTAAGCCAAGAATGAGGATGTAGAAAATTCCGGCAACACTTCCTAGAGATAACTCATCATCCGAGGCCGTTGTTTCCTGCTGAAGTTAAGGAGGATTACTTGGTGGTTTACTCAATCCACGATTCACATTAATATTAAATGCATCTCACAACCAATTTATTACCTTATTGCTGCTGCCACACTCGCTCCGCTCATTCCACCACTGATTTTCCATTTTCGTAAGCGTCCCATCCTCCTTTAAACGTAGAACCTCCAGGTTAATGAGATGTCTGTGCAAAAATGTATTCAGCTTGTATAATCAAGCGCTCATCGAATAATCCCAGAATGTTCAAGCATTCAACAGGTCTCACTTCAAGGGTGAACCAAGTGGTGTTGCGATTCCGAACCCCTTCGCATCTAGATTTCTACCGACTTTCATAGTATCACATGGCTTCCTCTGATTCGTATAGTCGTTTTTCGGAGATTCCACCAGAAGAGCATACTTGCCTATCAAAATTCAAAAGATGAGAACTTCATTAGTTCCTTAACCATAGTGTGGTGTGGGTTGGCTTCTAATGATTAACTGAAAATAAACCTTTGCGTTCTCGAACCCTTCGTATGCCTTCCTCATAGCTCTTGACATTCACCCCAGGTGTATTTGACATGAACTCCCACATTCGTTTATACACCGTAATTTCTGATCGCTACAGGAATATTAAAGAATCATTTAAAGAAACAGATTTTCTTAGATCCGACAGACTCAAGGGCACCCTTACTCTGAAAAAGTCCCACGTTGATCCTCGAGCGAGCGTCCCGTACTGGACTTCCTTCTGAAGAGACAACTCGTCGGCAGATTTGATAGGGAGGACCATCCTGTTCACGGTTCGGACCGCGGCAAAATTAGCAGTATAGCTGGAAATGAGTATGAGGGTGAAGAACCACCAGACGCTTCCCACGATTCGACCAGCTAAAGATCTGTGTGCATCGTCATAGAAAGTGAATCATTATAGGTTAACGATAACAAATATAGCCCGGCAAAGCTGAGAAGCAGACGTTAGCGACAGCAAGAGGAATTTGAGGCAGACCGCTGAGAATAATGAAAACGCATATATTTGTGTGTAATATATGTAAATGTATATATAGACAAGTAACAATATATATTTTAAGAATTATTTGCAGCAGCAGAAGTAGCAGCAGCGTGAGAAAAAATCCCGGATGGAAATTTTATGTGACAAACCTTGGGGACAAATCACTGCCTTGTTGAACGAGAGCCGCAAATGAGAACCAGAGCGCGTTGGGAAAGGAAAATTGATTTTGAACTCGTCCATGGGTTTCGACCACCCATTCGGTGGGGTTAAAACGGGTCACAATGTACAAAACCAAGCTCACTCCGAGGAACGCCACAATGACGCAGCCCCAGGTTTCTGTAGATAGCGGGCTCATAAAGCCGTAAACCCCCGGGTTGTGCTTCTTGGGTTTGTAAATCATGATACTGATTCCCAGGGACATGAAGGGTTTCGAGAAATCAATCACCCTTTCACGCTCTGATGTGATAGTCAGCGCCGAAATGGCAATGTCTGCTTCCTGAAACAACGTTTTCACCCAGCTTCGTTTCACAACAATTTTGACATACTTCTTTTATCCCACTAATTTAACCTTGGTTTTGACAATGCTAATTCGTCAGCCCCCACACGGTTTTCCACCCGCGATCATTTCTACATATGATCACCATCACAAATTCATCAAGGCATTTTAATTTAAAAAGACGCAGTGATGAGGTTACCCAAACCGTTTGAGTACACAGCGGGAGGTCACACAGGGCATTACCGTTTGATCCAAACGGTAATACCCTGAAAGTTTTTTCGCATACTTCCCCACCAGAATATTTACGTAGTAACTTCACTCATCAAATCAGTGCGACACAGGGTTTTAGTATATAGTCTAGGATACACAATCATTTGATTTGACACATCATATGACTGAGCTGGAGCTGACTGAGAGCTCAAAAACCTCTTGCGTCACTAATTTAAAAAATTACTTCCGACTGCATTCCTAATAAGGTCAAAGTACAGTGAATTTTGAAATTCAAACGATTTGCATTCAAGTGCACAAAATCCCATTCCTTCCGTTTATACTGACCCGGACAAATGCTCACTATGAATAACACTAAATCCGTTACAGCATCATTCTTATTTAGCATCAACTCGTATTTGACTAACTGTATGTGGAGCCCCAGTCGATTACAGACATGCATTTTACACGCCAGGGTGACAAACCGGACAGGGACAATAAGGCTACACAACACACGCAAGTATTTTCCACTTCTGCGAACTACATCCCCCGTGCCCTGTTCAACGAATTCTTTCATAAAACATCCAACCGAAGGCTACATAACAGGGGATTGGAAAAGTGTGGGCTGAGCAATGACTATCGATATGAGCTTCTATAATTAGTAAGAGTGCTGGGCATAGAAGCGGTTTGGCGAGACTACCCCCTAAAGATGATTTGAAATGTAGCGGGAGATTTAGTACAGGGCCTAATAATCAAGGAAGTGCACTGTGGTATGGCATGTGAATTGGATTCCTTTAGGGATTCTCTTCTCACGAGCCCACAACTTGCGCTCCCGATAATTTTCCACTTTTTATAGCACAGGGTACCCACGGCAAGACGCAATAAACTCAGAAGGGTTGTCTAAAACAGGGAAGGCATCTGGTGCAACTTAAAATTATTCAAAAGTTGGTCATATTCTCCGGCACATCAAACTTCTACGCAGGAGCTGACACCTCATGTCACTGAATCATGCTAGCGTATTGTAGACGCGTGGAGAGGTGCACCAAAATTCCTGCCATCATTGTGAATGGCTAGTGCGGCAAGTGGATATACATATGGCACATTTGAAAGTGTACATATTAGGAAATATTGCGGTGCTACACTATATAACTCACATCGCATCGGTTAACGAATGGACATACCGTGGAATAATGGGGGTCGACTGACGAAATATGCTGGCAACAGAGAACCAGAGCGTATTGCGGAAAGAGTTTCGCCGAGCCGTAGCACAGTTTTGCTGAACAATCAGAAGTACAGATGCTACAGCCAAGAGTGCCGCGAGCGTGGCGAGCCAAACGGATCCCTTCATGGGCTTTACAAAGGAAAATGCTCCAGGCACTTCCATCAAAGGCTTCTTGATCATGATGCTTATTCCAAGTTCCATGAAAGGCATGGAAAAGTCAATGACTGTCTCTCTGGACGCTGTTATAGTTAACGGTGCCACAGCTAAGTCTGCTTCCTATCAATTCACCTCAAAGTGAGCGAAAATGTCAATTTTCCCAGCCAGTATTCCATGTATGTATGTATGCATATAATGGAACTAGCCAGACCACACAAGGACTCGGTCGGTCCGCCAAGATCAGCGCAACTGTCACACACAGGATTAACGGTGCGTCACACAGAACTGGATTTCTTTCAATACAGCGGTCCATAAATCACTAAACATGTCAACCCTTGGCCATCCCTTTAAGTCACAACATGTCCACGGCCGTCTTGCCTCCGCTTCCCATTATGACATTTGGCTGAACAATAAGCCTCCAAGGGTAAGGTGATTTGAAACCCCAATGAATTACCTTGACACTCTAAAACCTTTATAATCCCCTATAACGAAAGAAATGCAGACTGTGATGTCCGAGTTGTAAAAATTACTATGGGTGTTGGGAGGGCAACCGCACTCTTACGACCTTCAAAGGGTAGGACAGAATATTGCTGGGCTATCGAATCACTCTTATGAAAGAAAGGGCGGAATTACTGGTTTGTAATAATTTTCAAAGTAGAGGATTAACTTATCGATTACCCGGCAGACTGATGTATAAACCATCAGATCTGTTCAAGATCATCTACGTTCAGAGTACTGGAACGATCAAATTTCTCAGGATTTCGGGGGAGTGCTATATATGAGGGAACGCTGAGAGATAGAGATAGAGAGCTAAGGCTTCACTACAAACTAGCATTGCCAAAATCAGGGAATGAGCTACACTGGTAAGTGTTAATTCATGTAAAATTCTTCACAAATTGCAGCGACTTACATGCCGGATCAGCTCACCAACCATACCATCCCAGCCACCTTCAGCAGCTGGATTTTCAGCTCCGTAACTGCCATCCTTTACCAGCTGAAATTTATCTAAATGATCACATTGATAATTTGTTTGAAAAATTTGCCACAAAACAAATTTAAATGACACAATAGAGTATAAGGGACCAATGCATCTTATCAAGACACTACTGTTATCTTACACGAAATATTCAGCGCCTTTGTAATTTTATCAGCAAGGTCCTTGCAGAATCCCTCGTAAATTACTTCGCCCTCTTTATCTCGTTCCGGCTCTCCCCGCTCGTTCTGCTTTATCATCAAGTACGGCTCTTCCTAAACCACAGTTTTACGCAAATGGAATGGAACATGATCATGAGGCCAGAATTTACCTATCTACTAGTATCTAGTAGACTAGTATCGAACTGCTCAAGAATTTTGACTTGCAGCAAAAATAGTGAAATCTTTACCAATATTGATGTGATTATGTACTTCCTCGTCACGTTGTGTTTGTATTTGAAACGGTGGCTAGAGGGCGACATGCTCGAGAAGCCGCCCATTGTGGACCACTCTCCAATCTGCAAAACCCACGTAATTGGTTCACTGACGTTGCTAATAGGTCACACCGTGATTTCCAGTACCCACCGCGTGGAGGGATCAACGTCAACGTGCATAGAGCTAGCCTCACCTTGATTTTCCGACTATTTGTGTCAATTTCCATAACATCCACGGTGAACTTGTCCCTTGTGCCATTGACAGAAAACTCTATATTCCCCGTCAGACCCTCCATTTGAACCGTCCTGAGGGTCTGAAGTGTGAGTTTGCCGTGGTCGAATGGCTTGAGATTTTTCAAAAAATCCCTTGTGGATCCACGGGTAATATAGTCGGATGTGTCTGGATACGGCTTCATCCCATCGTAGTCCGGGTCGGCTCCACAAGTGAAATCCGATGTGAGATTACGGCGCAATGCATGGGGGTTATCCTCTAGGATCCTCGCGAATGCTTCTTGGAGAACGGAGAATCCATCGTAGATGAGAGCAGCATTGGCCTATTTATCATAAGCCGTTCATCCTAAGAGTCATAGATAATATGTGAGGGTTCTACTATAGTCTTCGTCTTACAGATATGGAATTCTTCCCGGCCCCTGGGAAGGCGGACGAGTCTAGTGTTGACCACTTTTTGAGAAAATCCTTGACGACCGGCCGATTCGGATCCACAAGCCGGAAGCCCGTAATATTTACCGCTCCGTACTCCACCACATTTGAGTCCCACGGTTCATCAAATGCCTGGTAATAGAGGCCAATCGAAATGTGATGCGAATATACAATTTATGCGTATGAGGGCCACGTACCAGTGTAGGGAGGAAATAATGGTAGGTTCGTCGACCCATATGAACATCCCTCACGTGACTTTGGATGACATCTTTGGCCAAGAACGTGGGGCAGTCGAGGATGATGTACTTTTGGGACCACCTAAGTGAGGACATCATCATATTTTTAGACCATAGCCCCTTGTGACGCACTAGTGATCCTGTGATGTTACAGCATAATGCTCACCTATTCTTCATTTCAATGTTTCTGAGAATGCTCAAAGCATCTTTGGCGGAAGATATTTTTTTCACTACAGAAACCCTAAGGGAGTCGTTTGTGAAGGCGAGCCCTTGAAATATGGACTTTAGACGTAGGAGACCTATAAATGAGAAGCTTTGGAATCATAGCAGAATCCGTGGAAAGGTGAATATTTCAATCATGGCTGGCACTCACCTTCGTGTGAATGGTACAGATAAATAATATTCTTCCAGCCGTAATATGAGATTACGTCCAAAACGGCGGTGTTCAAGTCCGGACCCATACGAACTGCGTAGTCCATCGGTACTTTCACCAGCTGGCCAAATCACGGAAAACTATGAAGGGCATACAGAAGAAGGAAAAGATGTAGGGCGTGTGGCTTACCTTTGATGAGTACCAAGTCGTGATGAACGGCATGTTGAACGTGTTCACGTACGTGTGAAACGTCGGGAAAGAGTCTGGATTGACGAAACCCACCATGCTGAATATGTTTCTGGCGAATCTATTGCAAACTATATGCGACGAGTTTTTAAAAAGTGAAACGCCTCTGGGGATCGCCAAAGAGTTTCAGCAGAATGACTTCAGCGTAGAAAAACACCAGACTTACTTATTCTGGACAATTTGAAAGCATCGGCAGTGTTGATAACATCGACGGAGAGGAGGATCTCAAATTTTTTCCTATTAGTATTGTGGTTCATGACAGCAAAATTAAAGGCTGTCTCCACATCCTTCGAGTTTTGCTCCCAGAAAGCAGCTAAAGTAAAATCAGAATAAACCTCAATCACGTTACGAAGATGGACGGAAAATAGATGATTTACCACTTACCAAGTGATATTTTCTCCGCTCCTTCCACCCGCAGATCTCCACTTGGCCCGGAGAGAGCCAGTGATAGTAGACACAGTATTACACCCTTTGTGAACATCCTTTACGATTTCGGTCAACTGCTCTACATTTTAAACATGGACCATGGAGGCAAAATGTATTGTGTGGCTGGGATTGTTATTGGGAAGTGAGGAGCGGTGGTAGCTCATCTGTGTTCTCGCCACAGTGGAGGGAACTAGAAAACAACATAGAGCATAACTGAGGAATTCTCCTAGTCTCAACATCTCTGAGCTCATCTCCCTCCCATCGATCTGTATTGATCCTCCAGGATCTCCGGATGCTGCTCGCAGGAAGTTGCACAGCGGCCGCGGTTCACTTCCAGACGCTTGTATCATGTTTTGGTAACCTAATGTCCCCACCGTTCCAACTCATACCTCATCCATTATGTAGCTTTTGCGTGTGGAGCCTGAGTCCCACCTTCTGTGTCACACATCCTCAACTAACTTGATGACCGTAGATGACTAGGATGCGCACTAGCTATACAGCGCAAAACAGAGGTTTGAAGGGAGAAAATCATAATGGAACTTAAGATACCTGCAGTGGTACTGAATCCACTTGACATTTACAAGTTCATTCCCCATATACATACGCTATTTTGTCCCAATAATATTCAACTGATGAGAGTTTCTGATGCCATGTGACTAAGTGGTAGTACCATGAAGCACTGTAACCCTCCTAAATTATGACACCATCCGCGGCGCTACACGGAGCCACCATTGCTGACTCTTACGTGTGAAGCTGCACTGGGGTAGCAGCAGCGAAATAATTCGGAGCAAAATTCGGAGCACATGAAACGTTGACTTGTGCAGAATTAGCAGAATGACTCGGATATGGTCACGGTGTTTAGCGTGAATTTTCGCTGTGGATTTATTTCAGTATATTTAACTTGAATCAAACCTCAAAAAACTTGAATAAATCTATGTTGTAATACATGAGTTATATCGTAAGTAATTACTACTTACATATATAATGTATTGTAGCTACACATCTTGGAAGACATTTGATTTCCTTATTGCCATGTTTTGCAAAGCAGTCCACAGTACGGTCTCTCTCGTAGTCTGTGGGGAGCATTGCTATCCCATGATTTCAGCGCATGTATGCATATTAAAAATATTCTCTTACCGTTAAACATATTAAGTAGCTCATTAAGTAGATAAATCAGTTAACAGAAATTAATAGTAATGATAATAATAGTAATAATAATAATAATAACGATGTACACCTTCCGTAAAGATCTCAACCAAACCTATATGAAATCAGGCATATAATATGTACACGTATTTTTTCCACAAAGATGATAGTATAATTTAGGGACGTAGACAGCATCAAATAACTTAGTAAATTTATGAAAAAAAATCCTTCTGCGATCTCCCTGTGAGACGTGTACCAAGTTCCGATAACATAAGCATACATCATCAACCACACACAAATGATCATTGCAATCATCATCATGATGAACATCCGTTGCGAATCTCTCTCTCTCTCTCACGCTCGTATGTAACATTCATTAAAAAACAGGCACTGGAATCTGCACATATTTAGCTACCAAATGCGGGATTCCTTCAGCTTGTACATATATATACTCTCACCATGACATTAAGGCACGTCTCGGGGAACGTCGTCAAAACTTTTCAACTGGTGAAAAGATTGTCAGATGATTTGTATCATATATGTATATATATCGTTATATATGTATTGATCACAATAATTTCATCCGTAACTTCCGTAATATTACAACAATAACAATTATTATTATTGCAAGTCCATGCTATGATTACAAATCATATAGCATGACTATTACCTTGGAAGCATTAGATTTTGGTCACTTATAAAATCAACTTTTTTAGTACATCTCAAGTCAATCACAACAACATACTCGCCCTCCCCCCTGTCTTCCTCCAAAAACTTTTCTCACCCCTCGCGCTCACTCAAAATTATGAAACCAATTGGAAAACAAATACATTCTCAAAGCATAGTAGGAGAAAAATCGAAGGGCTGATTTTAACGAAAGCCTAAAAGGGGCATCCACAAACCTAAATCCGTCGTTTTGGCCATGGTAATACAGATCAGTCGTACAGGGTGTAGTATAGTAGGGACAAAAATTCTTGCGAAATATACGATTCTGGTTTATAATAGAGCGGGGAACAAAGAGGGGCGTGCATAAGCACATTCTCTCCGTGGATATAGATAAAATTTTACATAAAAGTAAATCACCTACACAATACTATTAATAATCACTATAATAATAATTATAACAATAGTCCATCATGGCTGTCTGTCTCTGCACACATATATTACACAAACGATTCATTCCAAGCTCCTTGTCTACACCGTTTATGATACTGCAATATATAGTTTAATAACAATTGTCCAAAACTATTAACAAAATCTATGTAACTTAATTTAGAGGGTTGAGGAGCAAATAATTAAACGATTTTTATACATACATAGCTAGATATTGCAACAATTTTTTTTGTACTTGAGTCTACAAACAAAATTCAACTAATTCATAATATAAGTATAATATATGTGTAATATAATTTATTGCGTAAATCTACTCTGAAGTTACATCTGTCACGTACAAAACAATCATCAAGATGTTCCCCATGATTCCACGCTACCCACACTCACGCATACGCATTCACGCCCACGAGATGAACTCAAGTAAGCTGAGCTCAGCTTCCATGTAAAAACTTGTACACGCATCTGTAACAACTACGATAATAAATTACAAGACTGATGCTACTGTTGTTGTGCTAATATGGCAATTTATAGGAGGAGAGCTCATTCATAGTTGTGTGTCGATACGTGTGCAATAATAAGATTGTTGTCACTTCCTAAGCTTGAACGTTCTGGTAGGACGTTCGAGGGGGGGGTTGCGGAGTTGCGGAAAAGTTTTCTAGTAACTAACTCCTTTCTGATTGTTACTACTATTATTATGATTATTATTGTCGCTACACGCTTTTGATCATTTTCCACAGATGAAAAAACTACGTAGCTGCAGAATGATCATCATTATTTAGTTTCTGCAATAGATTTAGATTCTACAATAATGTATCTTTCCCAAGTATCTTTCCCGCTACTGCTGCTTAAAAATAGTGTCGAATTTGTCTATATCATCATTTCCTCTCCGCATATGAACATATTAATTATTACTACTATTATTATAATTACAATAACCAATGCGGAATCATGTAGTCTATATGCAAATATATATATTTATATGCAAGTGAAAAAGATTTGAGGACGGTTTAAACTCTTATACAACAATTATAATAACAATACATTTATATATTTAGACTGCCAGTACTTGGTCGCCATGGTAGCTAGAGTTATGATTGCATCCTCTTTGCCACAACTTATCCACGTCAGTAGTGCTCATTTTTTTAAGCAAAAGAGTACGTACAATTCTCATCGTAATAATTCGTAAAAACTTGTTGCCTTCGTTCGTGTACAGTGCCGGAGAAGAACTTGTGTGTTTCCATACACATGCACGAGCTACACGCTACAACTCCTGTGTCTCTCCCCAACATCCTCGGTCGTCACAGGGTACCGAGGTAAAATAATCCGTTTTATAAAAATTAATTACAATTACAATAGTAATAGACTGCCCGTTGAAATTTCAATTGAAAAGTCTTCGTGTCGTGACCTATAATAATATTGAAAAACACGACTCGGACTGTTGCGGCACACATCAACTCTTCAACATATTATTGGCGAGAGGAGCAAACGTCAATCAAACGTTTCGCTCATGTATGAATTATTACCATGTCTCCGGATCGGGAGCTTATTATTATTATATTTACAGGAGCTACAATTTATACGACGGAGTTTTTTTCTTTTTCTTCTTCTTCTTCCTCTTTCTCCGTATATGCCGTGCTCTCCGAACTGAAAGCATGGCGCAGAAAGACGTAGAGTTTTTGTTTCCAAGACAGCAGGGTAGCAATACATAGGCGCAGTGAGAGAAAGCCATTTGGTAGATTCGTAGACGGGTCACTATAAATGTCTACATACAGTGTGTTCACGATCAAGAATATTGACCAGGATAGGAAGGCATGGTCGAATGGTATGATATTATAACAATATTATTATTATAATAACGATATTGGTAGCAATAGTGGTAGTAGGACGACGGGGGGATAAAAAATAAAAAATGTATCAGAGCCATGTCATTGTATTGTCAGACTTTGAATTGATAATAGACTGCATTTCATCCAAGAGAATCTCGTTCGAAAGTTCTTCGGACAACTGAAGTGACGGAACTAAGTCGTCGGTCGACTCCACGTTCTCACTCCCGAGAGATGCGATGTCCGGCGTGTCCATCGAGGCTCCAACCCCTAATCCATTTTCTGCACAAATCAAACCAGTCAACACATGATTAGAAAATCATCGTCGTCATCAACATCATCATCATCATCACCATTATCAACCTTCCTCTCTCACACAAACTATCACTTACAATAGAAGCTCACAAATTCATAAAAAATTACAGCTTATATCCGCGCATCCACAATATACACCATTCCCAAAAATGAGTTTTTTTACAGTTACAAGCACAAAGCTCCTACGAGCATTTAAGTCAGGTGAAAAAAATTACACCAAACAATCCCTCTCCATGTTATGGGTCAGATGGCAAATAATTAATTAATCAATCAATCGATTAACCTTACCTTCGAAGCGAAAACTACAGAAGCAGGACAAAATCTCTTCTATATATCAAAGATATTATACATAATAATTACATGTCGCACTACAATGGAGCAGTGGAGTGGATTAATGCACATTTACATATAAATATATAGTTCAGTCAGTTCGAAGGCCAAACTAGATACTACTGGCTGTACTCATTTAAGGAAATAATAAAAACTCATACTCCTTGTAACTACATATTTTAGAGGTGAATGAAAGCAGCAGCAGCTCAATTCATAATAGGAGCGGGCGAGCAATGCAGGAATAAAAATTAAAAAAGCCCACGAAGTCATAATAATATATAGAAGAGAAAAAACTGAGAAAGAAAACTAATATAACTCCGTTGCACATATATACATGTACATATTGTCATTATTATTGTAACACGTCAACAGGTTCGATATGGACAATTATTAAGGCATATAAGTGCATATATATATATATATATATGTGTGTGTGTGTGTAGATGTGTAAATCATCGTCTCATTAAATGACGGATTTGATCAAGGTGGTGGTGGTAGTGTTAGTTGCCGTTGAACAGTAAACAAAACAACCTATTTTATACAAGTCACAATCAGAATGACAACTGAAAATTAGGCGATTAAACCGCTTAATCTTCACTTCTGAGTACACATTGTGTGAATCAAAACTAATACGGTGCTGGCAAGTAGTACAAAGGTCTAACGATTTTCAAAAACAGATCACGAGTATTTCCCCTCACTTCATCATCATCATCAGCATCATCATCTTCGTCATCCTTATAAACTGCCTGTCTCGCTCTCCCTCTGCCTCAACTGTCCCGTATTAATAAACACCGTACTATATACATATATGCGGTGCAACGTCATAGTATCATATGTTACGTTCGGAACACCCATACTTAACAGATACTATTTCATGTATATACATCATCATCAACATATACTCAATGAACGAGAGATTACGTGTGTAGCAAGAAGATATATAGCAGTGAAGCAATAATATAAGTGCCCTTACCGGCCTTCCTTCCAAAACTACTCCTTATTATCAACTACAACAACAACAACAACAGTTTCCATTGACTTCTCTACATAGCAATATGTCCAAACTAAACTTTTTTTTACAAGAACATGGATTAAAGCACGTGGCGACGACGACGACAACGACAACGATAATGACCTTCGTAAGCTACTACTACTAGTAATAATAATAATAATAATAATA
>WJFA01002128.1:0-17397 GCA_009870155.1 Pseudobourletiella spinata
ACACACACACACTCACAATCTATATGCCAAGGTTAGAGATAGACAGAGAAAATAGAATAGCAAACGTCAGGTGAAGGAAAAAAAAAAATGAGGTGGCGAGTCAAGTCCTACAATGTGCCCCTGTACACAGGCATGCATGCACATACACGTCTGATGATTCCAACGGGCCTTTATATCGTTTTGGTCGAGTCATTCAATACTGTTCAATCCAATTATAAGTGATTGTACGGAGGAAAACCCATGAAACTGACACATTACATAGTCCTGTTTTTCTCCAAATGCACTTGCATGATGTAAAAAATGGGCCAACTTTCCTCCCCTCCGCCCGATCCCGGTCTAATTACAAGGATCATTGGATTTTGTTCAAAATCCTTGCCTGCCTTCCCGCTCATCGCTCACAGTGTCGCCGCACTCCTCAATACAGAGACAGGGTGCGGATGGGGTTCTGTGCGCGGGATTTAGGGCCTCACTGATCATGCCACCCGATTTGACTTGTCCCGTGGTGGAAGCTATGTGCGTATGCGTGTGCGTGTGTGCCTTGCTCGCAGAAGATATTGGAAGAGAGAGAGAGAGAGTGAGAGAGAGGGGAAAGGGTGGACCCGGTGTGACTTGAGGACGGGCCTCCTCGACATAATTTATTTTTTCAAAATCCAAATTCCGATGAGGAGGCGTGGAGCAGAAGAAAAGGATTAATGAAAAAGGAAGAGAGGAGATGAAAAGAACTCGGAGTTTATGGCCTCAGCAGTTTACAAGTCCACAATGTTTGCACATGCATGGAATACATATATACGGATAAAGAGAGAGAGAGAGCAAGGAGCAAGGAGCACCCTGCTAAAATATTATTATGGGGGAGGGCATGCATTATGCATATCCGACTAACAATGTAGTGACAACATGGGAATTACACTATGGCCCCCGTATCCGTATTAATGGGAATGGGAGAACTCTGGAGAAGGAGATTTGGAGAGAGAGAGAGAGAGTAAGAGAGATGGGGATGCAAAAAAAAAATGAAAATTATCAAGAGTAAACGACTTGGAAAGATGAACTGATTAAATCTGATGAATCATTTTTTCCCAGCAAACCACCTTCCTTCTTGTTATATTTTAACGCTCTTGTAATTTCTTTGATCGTCAGTTGCAGACGAGCGCTGGTCCTCGTCCTCGTCGCCCTCATATATATATATATATATATTAGCGTATAGTTGTGGTAGTACAACTAATGTGTGCACGCTACACAGCCTACAAATAGCGCTCACCCTCCTCCATCATCCCCACAAATTGTTATGCATGCCCAAGAGGACACAAACACAGGCCGACTGACTCTCTACTGGTAGGACCACTACCACTACTACTACGTACTACCACTGCCACCACTACACCCGTCGTAACGGGGCAACAAGCCAGCTTGTAATTATAGTAATGATAGTAATGGTTTAAGGAGCATTTGACCGGCTACGAGCCATGTTTCAGTACACATAGTTCTGCGAATAAGCACCGCACACACACACACACACTCACATACACAAATTTATAGGAATCACACCGCACCGGTTCACAGTATTCATTCACACACAAACACACACACACACACGCACACACAGTCAGTCAATATAACCGGGTGCCCACACATACTCTGACACACATGCTTTGAGATTACCCAATACGACCGTGCACATATGCTATGATAGATGAAAGGTGGGATCAGGATACATTATGCAGCCTCCCAGCTGTGCACTCCCCATATACGCACTATTACAATGAAATTTTCGTGTGTGGAGCTGAGAAGAAGAGGACGAAGATGAAGAGGACGACGACGGCGACGACGGGAGGCACACATGGTATATAGTTCTGCGAACTAATCGATATTTAATAAAGAAAACCAGTTTATTATTTTTTCGCCATCCAGTTTAAACTTCCTCCTCCCTCTCATCACTAACTTGCATCCTCCGTAGCTTAGGATAATTATTGCTTGCTCAGCTCATGTGTGTGTGTGTGTGTCTGTGTGTGTCTCACTACAAATAAATGTGTATGTGTGTTTGCCTGGCTGTGCCTATACATTTGTATGTGTGTGTCCCTGTTTGTGTGTGTGTGCGTGCGTGTGTGCGTGTGTGTGTGTGTGTGTGTGTGTGTGTGTGTGTCTGAGTCTGTGTCTGTGCAGTAAAATCTCCATGGGTCATGGATTAACGCTCGCTGATTATTTTTTTCCACATTTCTTTGTATCCTGCTCCTTCTTTTCCAAACTCCCCCTCCCCCTTCTCCACTCTCTCATGTCCATCACCCGACCGTCGTCGTCATCATCATCATCATCATCATCATCATCCCGGTGATAATGATCGGCAGTATCATGAGTAAATGAGCGTCTCCGTCCCAGCAAGTGACTTTATTATACAGTTTCCCCTGCCTGGTAGTGTATTACTACTACTAAAACTACGAACATATACCTCTGAAAACCACACATATAACATTACACTCTCCGTAGGATGTACTTGGCAACTTGTCTTTTTTAATAGCTAATGCTATCCTCTCCCTCGCCCCGGCTGTCTCCCTATAATTTAGCCCGTTGGTTATGTGTAGCGCCGTGAACGATGACAATGGCGTGTGTGTGTGTGTATCTGTATACTCAGGAAATTTGTACTGTCTCTCATGTGTGAATTTTCAGGTTTAACACTTTTTTCTCACCCCCACGACCACGACGACGACGACCACCACCACCATCAACCCAGGCGAAGAACCAGTGGAATTCACCTGCCGGACTTCAAAGTGTACAGTGCATGTGTGCATATGGGACCTCATGGCCCAGCTTAATGACAAAATACCCTTTCTCACCATCATCGCCACCACCACCACGACCATCATCATTACTGTGAGCAACCTCCAGATAGAGAGAGAGAGAGAGGGAGCTCATGCCACGGTGACTGTGTGTGTGTGTGTGTGTGTGTGATGTGCGCGACAAACTACATGTATAAGAGAGCTAAATGATGAATATTTACGGTTGGCAGCCAGGGAGCAAGGATAATTTTCTGCAAGGAAGACGTCTCCCAGCCATGGAGGGAGTGAGACAGAGAGCACAAGATGACTCGTGTCATATCTCCATTAGCCTCGCATCTTGTCCGTGAGCACCCATTTGGGTGTCCGATTCGTTTCATGGCCTCAAATCACTTACGCTCTCAAAAGTCTTAACCGCCCCCCCCCCCCCTCGCACCGCTCCACTCACCCTCACTTTTCTTCCCTCACAGATGAAACTCCACTCTGGCTGTGATCATCATCATCATCATCATCTGTCCCTTTATTTATGACTACCTACTTAGCCGCCCTATTGCCACACAGAACAGAAGCCCGACCGGTGCGGCTACGTTGCGACTAATGCTATTACTACTGCCACCACGACAACTATGACTACCACTACTACTACTAATACTACTAATCCCCCAAGACAGTAGCTGGTTGGTAGGGCTGTATCGGGAGATTTCCTCTTGGATGACAGTTGGGAACATGGCCGGAGATGATGAGGGATGACGATTAGGAACAAGTATCCCCTCAATCCAATACGAATGGCAACTCCTTCCATCGTCAAAAAACCCACGGCGGCTGGAGGAGCTAAGCCGGCTAATCCGGCATAAGTCGGGGAGCAGGACTACTGCACTCCGCGGCGGACGGTGCTCCAAACCATCTCTTAAACGTGAGATTTAAGCCTTTTGTAATGCCATTATAATGCCGGAGAGTTACGCAGAGGCAGAGGCGAGTCAGATGGGAGATAAAAATTGGAGTAAAAATTAACATTGACGAGGGGGAGTGGTGGAACGTTTGTATATATATAAATTTATATATATATATATATATATATATAGTTATATATCACAGCCACTTCTTCGCCTCCTCCTCCTATGCCTTGCCACAGGGTCAAAGAGCACTCTACGGATGTGTCAATCTCCCTTGACATCAGAGCAAGAGCAGTGAGTAGGAGAGCCAGCGGAGAGGACTAACAACTACCGTACCGCCAAGAGCAGAGGATGATGAGCCCATGTTTAGTGGGTATAAAAATTTTTTGACGGAATGAATATACCTTTTTCTCTCCCCCCCCCTTCCTTGCTCCATCTTATCATTTTTACAAATTACAAATGGACTCAAAGTAAGAGTTGAGAGAGAGAGAGAGAGACAGAGACAGAGACAGAGGGATAGATGAGTATGTATATGGAGCGGAGTCATAAAGCTGACGCGACACACATTGTTAAAAGTGGGGAGGACGACGACGACGAGGGAAATACATGGACGACGGTGCTGATGAGGATGACGGTTATGGAAAGCAAATTCCCACTTGGTAATGCATACTAATAGATAATTATCAAGGTAGGAAGACCCTAGAATGAGGATCGTGTGTATAGGAGTGCGACTACGAGGCTCGGCTCTGTGACAGCCAGCCACTAACATGTCCAACCGCTGAATGCTGATAACGTCCTCTAAGAAGTGACTCTATTGTATAATTTATTATGATTATGATTATTATTATGACTACTACTACTACCACTACTACTACAACTATTACTACTACTAATACTACTACTACCACCACCACCACCACTAGTAGTAGTAGTGGCAGCAGTAGTAGAAATATAGGGAAGGTGGGGGTCAAAGTATAGGACAGAACTGCTCCTCACACAACTCCTTCTATGTACCCTGTATGATGATGATGATGATGATGATGATGCTCGGCTGCTACATATATACATATATATATATATACACATATATATACTATACGACAATAAAATGTCTAGGTTAGAGGGATTATTTGACATTTTTTTCCCTGCGAAATACCTCTAAATTTCCAAGTAAAAACTTGTCCAATTGACTCTATTGGGCCTTTATCCTCACACAGTGTAATTACCACTGTGGTCAAGGACAGGATATTTTTCCACTGAGAACATAAGTTTTTATGAGCATCAGTTTGTGAGAGAGTATGTGAAAAATTGTGAGGCGGCGTACGCTAACGTCCGTCCCTTCATTATGTACAGGCTCACACGCCTCGTGTGTGCATGCATATGTGTATATAACAATAATAATAATAATAATATATGGATGTGGTGTGTGATGGAATGGTGAGTATATCGGGCGGACGGACGGACGGACGGACTGTGTGGGGGAAGCCGTGGCCAGTCAGTCATGTTGTATGCACTCATGTAAATAACATGGAGGAATGAGACCTGTATTACTACAGCACAGAGGATAATTTCAATCATGATCATCATTTGCTCTTGCTCCGCTCCTACTCTACATACGTAATTACGACTTTCTACGTTGTAATCAATTTCACAATTTCTACATACACACACACACACACAGCGCGGGCAGGCACACATCCACTCACATACCAGCACAAACTGGCAGACATACATGCAGGTACGCACACAATGTGCCCTGAGCAAATGCAAAATAAATCTTGTTGTGTTTCACCTTTTAGTCAGGCGCAAAGACACACACATACATGCGGCTCGCTCACAGTGAGAACAGTGGGTGAATGTGTGTGTGTGTGTGTGTGTGTGTGTGTGTGAACATGATAAGTCCCTGTCCTCAAGCTTGGAGGTAAGTTTGACCGGCTGTCAGGCTTGACTACGTAATATGGTCTGACATGACGAGGTTGACGACGAAGACAGCAGAGCGACCTGGGCGAATCAAACTACCTGGCCAATCAAGACCCTTTGGTGACCACGACGAGGGAAAACACTCCCTTGTCCTATCTCCACCACTCATCTCACACAATCCAATTCCCCCATCTTTAACCTTTCATCCTATATGATGATATGACGCTTTATTCCACGGCAATATCACGTCAGTTTTGAAAACATGGTCGTTCGTCGTACCTGCCATCCATGCTCTTGGCATATACAGACTCAAACACCCACACACACACACACACCAATACACACAGACCAGGCTAAAAGGACATTGTATATGACGGACAGTGTTTACGACGGACAGTGTATATGTGATGGCTCTGATGATATTAATGGAGGTGATGGTGGTGACGATGACGATGACGATGAAGACGACGACGACGACGACAACGGCGACGGAAAGTTTATTAGCGTAGCTATTTACGAGCAATATCCTGCAAGTCTTGAAGCGCTCTCGGGAATTATTATTAACGTGAGAAAATAAGAGAATTTTCCCGAGTTGGGAAACGTGTATGTCGAAATCTATTACTATATACTCCTATCACCTCACACACACACATACGCGCACACAGCTAGCATGTCTTGGGAAAGAAGGAGCAAAACACTAAATTACCAACTGGGCCTGTCTTTAGGAAACTCGTCGTCATTATTGCCATCTCCGTGTACACGCTCAATGAGTGAGAAGATAGAGAGAGAGAAAAAAACCTGTGACTCAAATAATGACTCTGTGTGGGTATGAGGGGTTGTGGAAAATTAACGATTCAAGAACAAATTAGCCATTTATAGTTGGAGAATCAACGAGTTTGGCAGCATTATATTTTTTAATTCCTGTAATTAGTTACTCCACCTCAAGGTTTACCTGCGGAAACGATTTTAATATTCTCATGCGGCAGGAGGTGCTCACATGGGTGCCGCCTGACAAAGGGACAAAAAGGTAGGACGTCACACGGACTGCAGTGCTACACACGATGGGATAGGCTGGAGCCGTAACGACCTTTAGTCCCTATCAACACAATGGTAGTGGTAGTAGTAGTAGTAGCAGTAGGAAGAAGGCTAAACAAGCTTATGAAATAGTACTCGTCGTCGTCGTCGTCATCACCATCATCATCGTCGTCGCCGTCGTCGACGGCATCGTAATTATTTGTAATAATGATCAATAAAATCAGGCAGATGGAATCATTCCTCGTCGTCACACTCATCCTCCAGCACTTGACGTTACACTTTGGGAACCAAATGGTCCCATACTGTGGCCCTCTTCCCACAGCCCCTCCCGTCCCCTAATCCGTGTTTATACGGGCCAGTGTGGTGAGCCCGGCAATTTGCACAATAGCAATCGGCTTACTCCATACGGTCCTGTAGGGCCGGATCCAACTCAATAAAAATGATCCGGACTCAAATCCTGCTGTTGATATGACGGCATTATTTGAACCCTTGTACACTCACACATATACACACACACACACACACACACAGAGTGTGGCTCATGGCTACCTCCTCATGTGTGTGCATGCGTATTCGTATGTAAGCGCACGCACAGCGTGCGTGTGCTCTCTGTGCTCCCTTAAAGGATCCCGAACAGTTTTATGGCTTCCCTTGAGACATATACAGATGCATGCATGCATGCATGTACTTGATCCCCATGTACTTTGAGGCCTCCCATTATGACGACGACACGGGATGGGAAAATATCCTTGAGTTCCCAACGATCCGAGTCCTTCCCACTTGTATAGCTCCTGTACCCCGCTTAAAGTAAACAAAATCAAGGTAGAGAGAGAGAGGAGACTTACAGTGTGCGATCCATGAGTGATTGCACGCGTCGCAAGTTCTCAGCTGGCATTTTGAACTCGCCGCCGTAAAATTTGTACATTCGCAGCCGCTGGCTGAGCAGCGTAGTTTCTGGAAAAAGTACAGAAAAAAAGGAAATGAACAATTATTATCATTATTATTACTATTATTATTATTATTATTATTAACCTTCTAAGTCCTACCAAATTCAAACATCAGTCTTGGTCTCATCATAATATTGGTAAACCACAATGGCTTGTCATGGATCATCTCCCTCCCAGCAGAAAAATGCCGAGCTTTAGACTAGTGTATGACCAGATCACAACGGGATTGGTTGTGCATGGATGAAGTTGAGGGGTTTTGAATCACACTGCAAGTGTATGGAAATGTGAAGGGGTGCACTCTGCACTATACTATTCACCGTCACCGACATCATCAGCATCCACATCCACATCCACATCATCATCATCTTCATCATCATGAATAAATATCCAGCCCGTCGGACAATCCGCCCTGAAAGCACTGTCATGGGGAAATGAGAAAGAATTTCCCATCCGCTTTACAGGGACCATTATATTTGGGTAAAAGTCGGCACAGGATACTCTCTGAATTTAACATCATTTGTTTCCTTAAGTGGGGAGACATTTCTGGTGGTTGAGTCGGGGGGATGATGACGATGAAGGTAACCGGAATGGAGAGGCCCATGGTGTCCACCACCAATGTACATCCGTGAGGCAGTGACCACTTAGGAGGATTAACAACAAGGATATACCCGGTATCGGAGGGGGTGGAATGTGGCGGGGGATGCGGGAGGGGTGGTGGTTCGTGAAAGAGAGAATGGGAGATGAGGAGGGGGGAAAAGGGGGAAACTCGAAGACAGATGGATGGTGAAAAATGGATTCTCAATTCAAATTTAAACTCGTATTTACATTTCCATCCCCCTTTTTCCAAACCCATCAAAATCAATAGGGGATAAAAATAGGGAGAAATATCTCATGTTTATTAAAATGTGACTATTAAACTATTACCGCCAAGCTGGGTCCATACGGAACCAGGATATAAATGACTTTTTTTTTATCCCTCACTCTCTCACAGTCTCTCCGACTGGAACACTATACCTCCGTCATCTCCTCCTGCAAGAAAGGCCCATATGTTCACAAGGGCCGGAATTGATGCATTCCTCAGTGCATAATAGCAGCCTTTTCCTCCCAGAAGAGAGAAACTCTGTAACCACTTTACGGGCCAATCTATCAAAAATAATTAATTGCAAATCTCCTCACACATTCCTACCGCTCCTGCGAGCCACTATATACATTGGGAAAGACCGCAAAGGGATGTGACCAAAGTCTAACACTAACAACAGTATCACCACCATCACCACTACTACTACTACTGCTGCTGCTGCTGCTGCTACTACTCATTGCTCAATGCCTTTCTGCTATACTTGACTGCGGGATCATCGCCTGAGTAACTTTTCGGCCGCTGCCCTGCCAACCATGCGGCATTGTCCAATACACTTATGTAGTACATGTGTGTAAAAATGCATGTGGAAATACACATATAAATGCACATATCCATCATACATAAACGCACATAGCAATGTGTGGCAGGTCTTGAAAAGGAGTCATCAGTAAACATGCTTTTTTATCCACGCACTCACTAGTACACACACACACACACACATACACACACACAGTCACAATCACAGTCCCATCCTCATAGAGAACACACATCATCTCCCTCGTGCATAAAACGGTCAAAATGATGACTCTTGAAATTTTTCCTTCAACTTGGGGATGGAGAAAAAAATACTTTAAAGATTGTCAGAAGATTGCCTCGTCATTTATGTTATATTAAAAAAAACTACTGGGGTTTATGATGACACAAAGTGGCCATCGTCAATGTCGTATTGTTTGACTTGTCACGAATACAGCCACATGAAGGAAAAGATGAAAAAATGTATACTGTGAGTGTGCTCGACTGCCATGTGTGTGTGTGTGTTCATGTGTGTTGGTGTGTGCGTGAGTGAGTATGACTGTGACTGGTACGGCGTGTGTTTGCGTGTGTACATATGGATGTGTGAGTGTCATGTCTATATTGTGTCAAGTATCTTATGTAATTGGGAGTAAAATGTTCCCAGTCATGACATGTTGAGTGCATGTCGAGGAGGGTAGAAAGAGAGAGAGAGAGAGAGAGAGAGACCGAGATGAAAAAAAGATTTCTCAACGACAACTACAGGAGCAATGCTGGCAGTAGTCGGGGTAGTAGACAAGGAGGGTGAGAGGGGTAGGAAATCTCTCAGTGGAGATGACGGAGAAGAAGAAGCTCCATGACTTTTTATGCTTTGAAAAAAGTACTTTAGCATCAATTTTCAATCCCGAGACTCCGTCCCGAGTAGTCACCACCAGCATAGGTGTACCCACCATGGAATATTCCGGCTAAATGCGTCGGATAATTAGAGGAAATTTGCATTTTCAAATCGTTCCACCTCCCGTTTTCATGGGAAATTACCACTGCACACACACACACACACACACACATTGTCAGTCTTCGAGCCACCTCTTAAGGCTCCTGCTCCTGCTCCTGCCGCTGCCGCCGCTGACGACGACGACAACGACGACAGCGAGAGTATAAGAATCGGTCAAACCCCTCGTCATAATATTCCCCCATAAAATCCGGGCTTGCCGAGAGGAAGGAGAGCCTTGTGGCCTGATTCCATACATAAATGTCCTCGGACATAATTCCACTTGGGAACAAGGCGGTCGTGGTGGTGGTGGTGGTGAAGACAAGACGCATACGACCATGTGTCAGGCGATAAGTTGGCCTGTCCATTTTTGGAGGGGACGAAAATCGGGGATGGGTACGTACAGCGGATTTAGTGTCTCCTTGGGAGGGAAATCAAGGCTTTTCCGCTCTCACCCCACCGCTCCCTCTCGCACTCCTCCAACGTCCTCACCGTGCGTTTGTTTTTCCGCAAAAATATCCACTGCACTGTGTCAAATGAGGGGAAAGGCTGGGATAAACAAGAGATCACAATCATGGCATCTCGCTCACACATCCCCAAATGCACACACACACACACACACACACACACACAGTACACACACAACCATACAGTGTAAACATAGAGATGACAAAAAAGAGGACCATAATGAATATTTCAGGCACAAAGTGGAGAACCCACCCTCATGCCCGCACGGCACTATAATTTTTTTTACGTCCGTTATAGATGCATGGCTCCGTGTGCCTCTGTGCGTGAGTGCATTTGCGTGTGTGTGTGTGTGTGTGTGTGTCTTTCTTAAGGACAAGCTGAGGAATATACGAAACGACGTGTGCCTTGTTGGAGTTACAAGAAAAACAAGCTGAAATTTCTATTCGGGTGAGAAAAGGATATTTTAACCGAGGAGTACCGGGAGAGGAGGCTCCGAGGTCTATTCCTTCAACGACAGTCTGTGAGTAAGTGAGTGAGTGAGTGCACTTGATTTTTTGGCTTCCGCCATATCGTCAAAGTTTGTGTCTATGATGTGATGTGTGTGTGTGTGTGTGTGTGTGTGTGTGCGTATGTGTGTGTGGTTTACTTCATGCCACGAACTTCATGTTTATTCCAAAGGCTACATACGACGTCACTCAACTCTCATCTGATTGTTTTAAACCATACAAATGTCACAGAGGGGTAAAAAGCTCTCTCACTCTCTCTCTCTCTCTCTCTCACAGACTATAAAACCCCACTCCCACCACACACACGCACCACCAACCACCACCAGAGAGCCAACTCCCTTATGAGCCAAGTACTAAAAATCTGATTGACTAGCAGAGCCCTAAATATAACTTATGACACCGTCACACTAGCATAAATTAGGGGGGAAAATTCAAAAAATCCTCCGCCTCAATTTTCATCTAACAAGTCCTCTTGGGAAGTACGTACATGGGAGGAGGACAGCATGAGGGTGGGGAGGGAAGCAAATGTACACACGTACACACACACACATACAAACCAATGTTTTCGTCATCATCATCATCATCATCATCAGGATCATTATGACGGTAGCAGCTGAACGCATATATATAATGTGCAGGGGTGTATTTCCGTGTGTGTGCCCATCCGTGTGCCTTTGGATCCTTTGGGAAAAGGAGGAGGAAAAGGGATATGGACAGAAACCGCAGTGCCGGAGTGCGAGACACACACACACACACACACACACACACATACAGACTCAATGATGACCACGGCGTGGGGTCACGGACATCTTGTCCGCCTTTAATAGGATAATAACAAAATAAAATAAAATAAAATTAGTCCTCTCACAGAATCGAATCACGTTTGTTGGCTGGGAAAAAAGGGGTTGTGCAAGGGGGGGCCAACGATGTAGAAAAACATGTCCGGAAGTAAATGTTGGATACTGGTCATTTTTACCGTCTCCCCTGGGCCCCCTGGACATTAGTTAACCCAATTAACCCCCTTTAGCCGCTTAGAAAGTAGGGGTAGGGAAGTTGCTCCCTGCCCGTATGTGTCGCTCCGTGTGCTCAAGTGGGGGAGCCATAAGTGAAGGTTCATTTGTGCCCGGGCGGCGGGAACACACTCACAATCACACACACACACACACACAAAACACATATACACACACCCAAAACACATACACACACACACACACACACACACACACGATCTCTGACTCAGTCAGGGCCTCCGTGTGTAGGAGAACTACTGTGAGAGCTTGCCGGCAGCAGCCTCCGGTTGGACATGTTGGAACATTGGAGAGTGAGCGAGTAGTGAGTGAGAGAAAGACATAGGTAATAAATAAGAAATGTTTATTTCTGAGTAAATTCTCCCAGGAATATTGAGGAAAATCCCGTGTGGTTTCCCAGTCTCTTCTGTCTTACTCAACTCGGAAGAGTCAGTCAGAGAGCTCCACTGTCCATACAGAAAATGCAGGCGGCTCTCCGACTCCTCTCCTACCCCTCCCAGAAGTGGTCGTCCCGAAAGCTGGTGTAGTCGTAGAAGTAGTAGCAGTAGTAGTAGTAGTATTAGTAGTAGTAGTGGTAGTGGCGATGAGGTCGTGCTTGTAACCCGGGAGTTTAAGAATTATTCAGTATACATGGCAAAGGTCTCATGGGTGGGGGGAATGCAAGACCTGGGGAATTTTCACTCTCTCTCTCTCTCTCTCTCTCTCTCTCCCGGCACACAGAGGCCCACGCACATAGACAGTCACATATACACACAGACAACATCCACATCTTCAATCTCTCTCTCTCTCTTTCTGTACCCGCTCCCGCGTCTTCTGCCTTCTCCTCCCATACTTTTTCCTTCGTACACTTGAACGAGATCTGAATGAACAAGTAGGTTTGAAGGGCCGGTTGATTTCTATCTATGAATATTTCAATATTCTCAAACTATCTTTGTGGTTTTCATCCCCGGCACTTTTCTTCTTTTCCCACCACTACCACCACCACCACTACTACTACTAGCATGTTCTCCTCCCTACCATGCCACTCGGATGGCGTCCATTCGGCCAGGGACCTGGAGTCAGCTACCATGACTGGATCTCCTCCTCCAAAGGGTCTCCGTCGCCAAAGCCGCACGCGGTCTGATATAATTATAGATTGCTCAATCAATTCCCTCCGCCGCATCCAATACAACGAGAGAGTAATATCTTCCCCACACTCCACACAGACGCAGACACACACACACACACTCACACACACGCACACACACACAAACACATACACACACACACACACACACCCACACACTCACACATAGACTCACACACACACATATTCATCCATAAACTCGCCCTCATTTCAATCATTATTTCCGTTCCAGTCCTTCGCCTTTTTCCACCCAGAAAAATTCCCTCGTGTCCCATAGCTCATCAGGCCGGTCGTGTCACTCAACTAAATCAAATTCAAATTGCTGCATCGGCTGCTCAACCGCGGAAAATCCGGAGGAATCCCCTCGCAAATGACATGATATTACTCCCGCCTTCCCCCCACCCGTTCCAGCCCCTCCTCAACCACCACCACCATCACCAGCAAAATTGAATGTCAAAAAGTCCTCATTTTTCCTCTCATGACAACCCCGTCGGCGGGCTGGTGGGGTGGTGGGTGGTCTCTACAGAAAACAGCACGTCCAACGGGTCAAAGGGATCCATTTTTTTTTAATCCGATCAAACTCTGACTGACTGAGTGAGTGGGATTATGAGACGCGAGGATGAGGAAGGGAATCTTGTACAAGGGACTATGGAGTAGGGCTTTGAACGTAGGCTTTACTACTGGCCTCACTCGCTTGCTCACTCACTTACTCACTCACTCACTCACTTCCACTGACCAACCGCTCTCATGTCCACGCTCACTTCGGCGGGTGACTAATAGAGTCTCATTCGTATACGGGGAAGATCTTTGTGGAAAAATGAGGAGGAAAGCATGTGTGCGGGTGAGTGAGCATATAAGCTTCCACGTACTGGGAGACGGGCAAGAGGTTACGATAAACTGTCAAGTTGGTAATAGGAAAATTGCTCATTAAGTCCCACCGCACCCCCAACAAACATGTTCACAGACTTCCATATCTATAAACGCACACACACACACGCACACACACATACCCGCCCGTGGACCCACGGACAAACAGGGATCCGGAAAAGTGAGTGGGGAGACATAAGTCTGGGGGGTGAGCATCCATATAGTTATGGGGGCTCGTCCCTAGCCAGCTACCGTGTGTGTCTGTGTGTATATATATATATAATTACAGGGGGGAACAATATGGCGATAGTGCTAAAAGTCCTGTGTACACTATAACCCTAGAAGGAGAGGAAAAAGACATAAAAATCAATAATAATTAACTAAAAACCTCAAAGTATAATAAATAATAATTAAGGTAGAGAAAGAATTACTCTCTGACTCTCCATAGAGATAGGGATAGAGAGAGAGAGAGAGAGAGAGAGACTGTCCGAGTCGCTCTCACTCTCTGTCTACCTCATCCATTTCACTCCCTATAGCTCTCGATTTATTTTCTGTCTCCTCTACTACGACCACTACCAGCACCCGCACCACCTCCACCACACTACCAGTCTCTTCCACTTATGGAGCCGGGAGGCCGAGGCGGGAAAAATTCTATCGACAAAGGAGGCATAAGATATTAAACATTAAGAAAGTGACCGGGAAGGGAAAAAAAGGAGTTTTTGTATAGACAAGATAATAAAGATTTAGTCACGTACAGAAAATTTTTACCCATCACACAATATTCTCTCCTTCGCGGGTAATTTCCCCGAATGGTCATCAATCTCGACCCGGTTTTTTTCCTCTCTCTCTCTCTCTCTCCTTCCATCTTTTCCCTTTACCCCCAATCTATTTCTCTCGCTCTCTGTCGCTTCTATCTATCGTTTTTCTTTCCCTCTTCTCCTCCTCCTCCTCTTCCTCCTCTTCCTCCTCCTCCTCCTCCTTCCGCTGTCTACCATGTGCATACAAGGTTGGTGGAACTGTACAGTAGTGGATGTACGTGTTGTGTACATGTGCATATGTGTGTGTGTGTGTGCGTGTGCTTGTGTGTGTGTTTGTGTGAGTGTCTGTCTGTGGTTCTTCTCTTGAATTTTCCATCCATTGATTGCTCTGTCGTGTAATATTTCCTTTCATGTATACACTTGTGAGGCTTAAGCCTATAACTAACGGTGGTGGTAGCTTCACTGTGAGTTTATACAGATCCTCCGCCCAAGTTTGAGCACCCACACGCACACACAAACACACACACACACACACATACCCACACACACACACAAACACACACACCCACACACAAAAACACACAACCATTCCTATACATATATCAAATGTCCATCCCACCCCGCACTTGTGTTCTGGTTTGAGGAAAAACATGACAAAAATATCATCGTATCACATATATATATATATATACACATATTATACATTGGAGTTTTATTCACCAACCTATGACTATTATCATATTTTATGGTCAACTAACAACCTCCCTCCATTTAGACTCTTCATTTATAGTACGTTAGACTCTGGAGGACGGTCTGTGGCATCCAAGGGACTAGAGCATATTACTGTGGGACTAGTGCAATATTCGGATGAAACTTCTATTGAGAGAGGAGACTGTGTGTGTGTGTGTGTGTGTGCGTAATATAATATGTATGGTACAAGAGGCCCGTGGAAGCCCGTCCACGTGGTTCATACATTCCTATGAAGGGAATTATAGATACGCATATTCCATGCGTGCCATGGGATGGGACTGTGCGACGTCAGTACATACATGCTGTGTATGCAGGCTTGGGCCAGACACGTTGTCTAGGTATATAAACGAAAGGTCCAGTGGCTCACACAGGCCCACGCACACACACGCACACACACATACACACAGGGGTGAGATCTACACGGTAGTGAGTGACGCCTGTACGCAAGGAGTATACACGCCAGGAGCAGTAGCTTACACACCGGGCAGACATATAGACGATGGCACAAAGGGCGATGGGGAAAAGAGAGCGAGGAAAAAATCTTTTATGCTAATTTTTTAGTGGAAAGATGGACGGGAATTGATGTGAAGAAATTTTCATCTTTCCTTTTTTTTCTCTCTCACTATAGTCGCGTCCATAGTTGTGGTGGTAGTAGTAGTAGTAATGCTGCAGTGGTGGCATGCTCGGGATAAAGCCGAATGGCTTTTATGCAAAGTATATCATCTATTCATCAAACTGGGAGGGAAATCAATAGTGAGAATGGACCGAAGGGGATTTCGTGTGAGATACACATAACGGCCCTACCCGTTCCGTTGTATGCAGTTGTGAGGAACATACGCGGGATCTTCCCTGCACACACACACACTTACACACTTACACACTCACGCACTCACACACACACACACACACACGTACATACACACGTCCGCCTGTCTGTCTCAAGTCCTTATGCATGGGCTGGGGAAGTGAAAATGATGAGGAAGAGGATACATGGATGAGGCCAGAGGAGAGCATATACATTTGTATATGTATGCAGAGATGGGGCAAGGAGCCTTGGGTTCACAACAGACAGTCCGTATAATTCTGCCCAATGACTCCACATTACACGCACACGCGTTCCAATAACAAAACCAAAACGAGAGAGACAGTAGTTTGGACGATGGGCCGATGTGCTCTTCCACCCGCTACTTTACTCAAACTACCACTCATAATACATGCACATTGGCCTAGATGGATGGATACTTGAGTTACTCCACCGACTGTCGGCTGGCTGCTGCTGCTGCTGCTACTTCTGCTGCTGTTCCTCATTCTTCCTGCCGTTGCTACCACTACTTACTACGACGACTACCACCAAACTCCTGCCGCTCACACACACACACACACACACTCAGGCTCTACATACAATGGAAGAATGGCAAGGGAGTCTAGTTTTCGGTTTTACCCGTAAGTATCTATGACGATAATTAAGGAGAGGAGATATGTAGGACAATACGAAAGAGTCAGAGTCGCATATGTTTGTTTTCCAGATTTTCATCCAAAGGATGGTGAGTGGAGTGAGTGAGTGAGTGAGTGAGTGAGGCAGCGAGCGAGTAAGTGAGAGTGAGCGCCAGGAGGGCATACATAACAGAGCGTGTGGCCATGTTCACAGATACTTTGTATGTCTGTGTATGTGTGCAAGAGAGAACGAGAGAGAGGGCTGATGATGATACGATGGGATCGACTCCCATGATATAGTCATATATATATAGAGATTTGTACATGACCGTCAACATATACATACACATATACATATATACATATATACCTATATATGTATAAATATATTTGAGCGTCAAGTAGAAATGGAGAAGGACGTTGGGAAATCTACGGTATGGATGGGGGAAGAATGGAGCAGGGAGGAGAATATTAGGGAAAATTAGACTATACACACTTTAAGTATCGGAAAAATACATATGTATTCCCATGTATTTGCCC
>WJFA01002129.1:0-17392 GCA_009870155.1 Pseudobourletiella spinata
ACTCTGTACAGGACTGTCAGCCGTCAGAAAGTATTTTGGAGGAGGGGGCGAGGAATTATGTAGATGCTTGATGATGGGTGAGATAAGGGACCCCAGCAAGAACTCGAGGTGACAGAAACACGTGAGATAAAGATGCAGATTCCGATGGGAGAGCAGCGGAGAGACAGAGATATAATTGGAGTGAAAAGGAGAGTGTGACAGGAAACTCGTACAAACCATCATCATCTTGATTCTGTTGTGTGAGTAAGTTACTTGGCGGCTCGTGTTCATGTCCCTTATGTGTTCGTGTGTGAGTGCGTGCTTTCTACCCGCGTATGAAGATACTCCGACTGCATGTGTCATGCACATGTCAAAAGTCCGGAGGTGTGTGCGTGTCCGTGGGTGCATGTGTATGTCAAAGTTGTTATCAGTCAAGCCGGGAAAAAAATCCGAAAAAGCATGACTTGGTGAATAATTTGATGATCTCAAGTGTCAACGGGTAAACACACTCCTCCATCTAACCCTCTCCGAGGCGCAGACACATCCATGTACACCTAGGCTCTCCAACTCTGGGATCTCACACCGAGGGCAATAACAATATTTCAACTTTGACTTTTGTATTTTTTGAAACGGGACTCTCTTGCTCGTGCTTATCCTTTTCTCTCTCTCTCTCTCCCTTCGTCAGAGCGGTTCCTCATATGACATGACCTTACCACTCAACCGTAGTACCGGTTTGGGTTCATTAAATAAAGTGGGGGAACCCCGATATTTTCATAATCATCCATTCCGGCAGTAAAACTTTCTTCAGAATACTTTCAGATGGGAGAAGTGTGGGTTCAAAGGATCCCCGAAATGTGACGACTTGAAAGGTAGGAGGAAACTTCGTTATTCCCTTCGTATCACGAATCCATGCAAGTAGCTAAGGTACAATGTGAGAGATGGGATGAAATTGGGGTAAAATTTGGACATTAATCTACTCGCACGTGCGTGCGTGTAGTGGGGAGAAGAGTTTATAAAGATCATTTAAAACCGCCAAAGTTTTGTTGTTGTGAATAACCGAGCGAGAAGAGAGCTCCACCAACACAGAGGATCCTGACGGCTTTCCATTACGGAAAGCCATGCGGTGGTGGAGGAATTATTCTAACAACTTAGCTAAATTTCCAGGAATCCCACGCGGCTTTTACCACTCTCCACCTCCAACTGCAAACTCTCTGCCCCATTCTTTCTCACTCTTGAAATATATTTTCATAATGTGGAAAAGATGGAGCCGAGTGCAGTGTGAAAAGAGAGAGTGCTTAAATTAACCTAGTAAATCAGGTAGTTTTATGGGCGATAAATGTCCACTTAAGTTAATCCCTCGTGCCTTCACCAAAGCTTGACTCTTTCGCATACACATACACAATAATGCGGGATAGCCCAAGCAGTTCCGTTTTGGCGGACTTGGTAAAAGTTTCATTGCATCGTGGGACATTCCAGAATGGAAAATAACTTTTCTTTGTGGACAACTTTTCATTCCGTTGTGAACACTGTGGTTAGCTCCAGATTAACACTCCCTTGGAATGTATGGCTCAAGGCTGTCTGAGATAGTTTTTGTCCGCTAGCCTGCACCATCGGGAAGAAGCAGAGGCTGTTTCATTCGTCGTTGGAGCCACTGATTCTCCCGATGGTGTGTACAATCCCACCCCTGTATTCGTAAATGGTGATGATGGGAATGAGTGAAGCACTGCAACTAATTTCCCGTACGTGTGATGCAACGCATACGCTTCGGTAGAGCTAAATTAGATGACTGGAAAAGTTTGCGTGTGAATTGCGGTAGCTGGACCAATTGGGTTAGAATCCTTTCTCCATCATTTCATGTGTATGTTTGGCATGAATGGAGAAATTGTGTTTGAAAATTTTGTTGGCTCAGTTTTTAGAATTCAGCCATGGCGAGGATAAAGCATTTTATGGAAACAGTTGTAGGGCTTGTAGAATTGTAGAGCAATCAATGTATTCTGTGCTAGAGGAAATTAGATGGTGATAGGCTTGCAAGAGCGGTGCACAATAAGACTGACGCCGGCTGAAGTATTAGAGAGTAAAAAAAACTCATGGTTTGAGTCTCTTTTTGGGCAGTTGCTCTGAAGAGGAGGTAGGCAGGGTTGTTATGTGTGATGTGTGTGTGTTTAAGTGGAAGACTACGTGCGTGCTGTATGGTGTCGGTGTGGCTGTCAGTTGTTCATCCGCGTGGGTCGGGCCGACAGAAAAAGATGAGAGAACGGACTTCCGAAGTTGATAGATTTCAGTCATGAATCTCCGTCCAACTTCACCCCTAATCCCATCCTTATCCTCTTCCTCCCCCCTCAAAGGCTGAGGAAGACAACGTGGAAATATTTTCATGTGGCATTCCTCGATTCTTGTAATAATAGTAAGAGCTTGCTCTTACTTGCCAAATCATAAATAACCGTCCCTATCCAGTCCCATCTCACGGTAGATGCATCCTGCCTCGCGGTATCTTGTACGAGGTTCGGGGAAAAAATAGCTAGGTTGGGTGATCCTCTTTCTCGCTGTCTCTCTCTCTCTCTTTCTGTGGTACATGTGCAGCATCCGCCCAATCCCTTCACATCCAGTAAAACCTTTGCTGTTTCACGAATTTTTGGCGCTTCTTGCATAGTTTGTGCACCGACCTACTCGACCCCACATTTTTTTCCAGCTGGGTATGCAGCTAACAAGGCGAATTAAATGTAGATAGATGATACCTTGTGACGTGGCCTTACACGGCAGCGGACAGTGCAATACACGGAATTTGGAAAGATGGTATATGTGAACTTAATAAGAACCAAGAATCCATGTTATCGTCGCTTCAAGATCTCAGTAAAATATAGTATACGGTATCTGAACAGATTTGGCTACTTATTTCACTCACGGTAATCACTCATGTCATTACTTTCTTTTACTTTCTTCTCTCCTGTTTTCCGACGTTTTCGAAGGATTAAGGTTCAATTTTAAACTATTTTGTAACATCTGAGAAGTTGATAATGATTTTATTTTCTCCGTTTCGCGATTTTGTTATAGTTCCTTAACATGCGAGTAAATGAATTACGTTTTGACGCAAAAGATGGTATTGTTCTCATTGTATTTTTAGCATAAGATCGGACAGTTGATAACATCCAGTATGCACAGGCTTGGATGGGATGCTTCTGGTCTAGCTCCCTGGTTTAAGGGTAATTATACGAACCATGAATAGCTAAATTGTGAAATTTAAAATTGTCGTGTGAAGTTTTATCTACAACTTATCATTTTCATAATCAAACGTACAGTTGATGAGGGTGGGGTACTTTAACGGAGTAATTTAAGAAATGCTGAACATATGTGAAAATCCATGCATTAAAAAACCCTTCGATGCTTTCAAAAATAGTATTCCTATACAAAATGATATTTATCGCACTGAAATGACACGTCTACTTACGCGAATTCAAAACCCTCTGCTTCGTAAGATTTCTTTAACATCAGATTTACTTGTAATTTGTAGTTGTTGTCATTTAGCCGGGCATGTACATCATTTGTCGATTGCACTTTCAGCTTCCACCTTGAAATAGCAATGCATTTGTAGTTTTTTTTCAATTATAAAACGAAATATCGTTTCAGGAACTTGACTAATTGAATTAGACTTTAGACTAGAGTGGTCCGCAGGAAGTACGAAGATGTGACGAAGTGAAAATGAAGCGGCATGACTAAAGTGGAATAGGAACCAATCTACATTTGGTTGCGAGAAAATGAAACACTACCTCTGAAACACACATCTGCGTACACATGCCCTGCTCAAACGGTAAAGATGATTCAAGTTCTAAAATCGCGAAGTCATTAAGTCCATAATATATCAACCGCCTTGCCCAATTCTTGAAACAAATGAGCAATCTGGACAGTTGTTTACATGCAGTACAGCGCGTGCCATCTAGCAAGTACATTGTAAAACGTATTCCAGAGTCAGATTCTAATTCTAAAATTCTAAATGGCGCCAACTGAGAATCTGTTTCTCGCTTCTCAGTTTCAAGGAGTAGTAGCTCGGAAGATCAATAAATGCGGATGTAAGAATGCATAACGGGCAACCAACCAATGAATTCGTAGCAGAAGTTGTGTCCGCTTTACTTTGCTTACAGTGAAAGATTGTGTAAATTGTTGAAGATTAGCCGTACATAAATTCATACACTGTCGTAAGTTCCTTTGACCTTGCATGAAAGTTGTCGAAACGACGACGGACTTATTTATGAAGCTATTAATTTTTGCGTTTGCGGACCGCAAATTGTGGCTGATTGTAATATAATCAGGGTTGCAGTAGTTTACGGTGTCATAATCTGATTGTTACAGACTGGAGCAGAGCGTAGACAATCGAAGAAGTTGAAACCGTTGCATATTAACGTTGTGGCCGGCTTTGTTGGTTGTGACAAGGTAAACAGACACTGTTTTTTATGCAGCACTGCCTAGATTATTAGCTAGTAAAGTACACGTTGTAGGATTTAAGTGTTGAACTTCTAACCGTCAATAGTGCATTTGATATTGCACACCGGTCAGGTCTTATATAATTCCTTAAACCGTAACTGCAAACGCAAAGAATGCATCGTATCAGTTGGAGTTTGGTGTCTGTGAGAAGAAGACGATGCGGGACGGTGATTCAAAAATATGTAGAAGTACTTCGGAGTAATTAAGTGAATTTTTGTGTCATCGAATTTTCGTAACGTAATATATTGGTTGTTTTCAAACAGAAGATCGTACATATTTTGATAATTTTTGTTAGAAAATGACGAGTTGCTTGAATAATATTGCATGCAAGGAGCCTGTCAGTCAGCATAGAAATAGTATATAATCTTGAAGAATTGCGCACTTTCTATTTTCAAACAGAATGTATTTGGCCCCAATATCCTTTATCTTATTGAAAACTTTGTGGGTTGCAGGTAGAAAGCTCTATGCTGATCCATTAGCATGCCGAGGAGAAAACTATCACCCCTTTCAGAAAGCACCGAATTGTCAGGACCATGCAATTCTTCAAAAGTCAGCATGTTAGAGGAGCCCCGCTCTACAGTCCCACCCGGGTTGGAAAGAATGCCGGTAAGATGTGAGAAACTATCGGTGACCGAGTTTTCAGTAATGTCTATGGACCATATTTCATAACTTTTAATTTTTTCTGTTCTTGCAGGACGAAATGTTGGTTAAAATATTTTCCTACGTTGGTCATGGTGACAAGCTGTCCGTTAGATTAGTGTGTCGACGTTGGAATCGCGTGTTGTCCAACTGGTCTGGGTTCAACAACTCTGTTTTTTACCTGCTAAAGGTCGGGACCGATGCAAAAGTAACGCTTCGTCAATCGAAGGTGCCATGGCGGAGACTTCGTATCGAGAAATTCCGTTTGAATGAAAAGGGAAGTGCTAAACTGGGCCTTCCCACGTGGCTAACGAACAATATCACGTGCTTGGAATTTTCGAAATCTATTATTTCTTGGGACCATGTGAGGAAGATATTAATTCAGTTTCCGAACGTTGAAGAACTGAATATCATTCAATGCAAACGGAAGAGACGAAATGAATTCGCCCCCGCCTCCCTCAGACTGACCAGAGGCAATCAAGTATTTCAAGGAAAGCTCGAAGATGTGCTTAAAAATATCAAAAGTCTGAATCTGGAACTGCGGAGAGTGTCAGATATGACTTTTTATCTCAGTCAATTCCCTAGCAACGTTACTAACTTGTCAGTATTTTCAGTCCGAGAAATATTTGATGGGATTGAAACTGTGACTCAAGAGGCTGCTAGTGAGCTCTTGCAAGTTATGTATAGTATTTTGTATTCGTCTCGAAAAACTTTGAAGACGCTGCAGGTCCAACTAGTCACAAGAGCCGTCGTGAACAGATTTTTCCCGGAAGTCGTATCGAGACTTCAAAATGAAGTTGACAGTTTGCTAACTTTCGACGTTCGACACTTCGCAGCTGAACCTGATAATACACGTGACCTGGCTATTTTTGCTGAATTTGTACATAGTCAGAAAAATCTTCTACGAATTCGATTACCTTTACCGGGTGACATTCCACTGAGCACCTGCCATGCTGTCATGGCTCAGGTTCCTAGAACTGTACGATGGATCCACATCACGCACGAAAAATATCTTGTCCAAGGGTTTCTGGACCTGTTCCCCAATGTGAATCATCTCGAAGCTGATTTTGAAATCAAATCGCAAGTCCGAACCAACAAGAAGTATCCTGGAGTTCACGCTTTGGAAATGCAACGCGGAGTGCTGGCTACTACTGTCCCTACAATATTAGAGTCATTCCCAAATCTAGTTGAACTCGATATAAATAGCAAGTCAGATGATGTTCCTCCCATCGACGATAGGTGTTTGCAGACGATAATCCAAAATCTGAAAAAGTTGCAGTCGCTTGTGCTTGGAGCTTGTAGTAGGATCACTGACTTTGGAGTTACTGGGATTCGCAGAGATTATTGCGAAAAATTATATAAGTCGCGGTCCTTATGTCTCGAATCAAGACTCGAGGTGCCTGCTGAAGAAGTGAATGGGAGCCCACTGTGCTCCATCAAAGGTGCAATTTATTTTAAAATTTCTCTCCTGTAGAATTGGAAACAAATTAATGGCTATTAATATGACTAGATTTTTCTGCGTACTTATTTTTCAGGTTTGGTTAATTTGATGTTTACTGGCTCCACTTCTATCACTGATGTTGGTGTGTACTACGGATTTAGATTCAAAGAGTTGCGCTACTTGAATATCCGGAACAACACTGATGTAAGTACAGACTCGTTGCTAAATTATCGCGGAACAGAATTTTATGATGGATTCATATTTTTTCATCCTAATATGCGTAGACTAAATTTGAATCAGTCATAGACCTTTCGATTGTTGTTAGGTTAAGCATAAAACGTACAGATTTTGAAACTCCAATGAATTATTAGTTAGCATTTCTAAAAAAACGAATGTTGCTAATGGCAAAGGTATACTGTGTAATAATATATTTCTTGGAGTACAGTAATATTATGAGCGGCGACTTGAAACAGCAACAAATAGGGAAATATTATATTATATTTGCTGAGTGTACTTTAGCAGTGATGGGAAAATCTGTAGCCCTGAATATGGATTACGGATTTTTGATGGATTGTGTAATCTAATAATCCATAATCCATGTTTTGGACGCAAAAACAATACACAATCCATAAAATTTTACAACCTGTAATTCTAATCCATAATCCAAGTCAAAAGGTGCATAATCCGTATTCCGGATTACATTCAAAGGAGCTTCAACCAATTCCTAGTTAGACATCACCCCGAGAAAGGCATTGCCACAACCATCGTCAGAATTATATGGCTTTTAAGTGCAAACTGAGAGGTTGCATTCGTAAACTACTGCATGTAACTAATTCTATTTAGTCTCGTAAACTTCCAAGGAGGGGGGATCGCACGCTAATCACAAAATTGGGAAATTGGCAGCTGAAGTTATGCCGGACCATGGTTACAGAGATCCTTGCTATTTGCATAACTTTATGATTTTAGCGATGAATTTGCTCTTGCATATTTGTGAAGCTTGTTGATCAAAAACATAAAGCATATGAAGGAAACCGTTATCCGGATTACATATTCCATACAACGCGTCCATTTCAGAGTGTAATCTGTCACGTAATCCTTTTTTTTATTACCATTAATCCAAATCCTAATTTGATTCTAGAACCCTAACAAAATCCGTAATCCATAAACAAAAACAATTTCACTTTTACTGATTTTCTATCACTGTACTCGAGGCCCTGAATTATTTCCTTCATTTATTATGTAGCTAACTGACTGGGGTCTGGACTGGCTTGGAAAATGGAACCCCAATGTCGAAGAACTTTATGTAGGTTGTGGACCTTGGATTACTGCTGTCGGGTTGAATCGTTTGCGAAATCGTCTTCGTCGAATCAAGCGACGCAATTGTGTCTTTGTGGTAGGCTTTAAATGTCAATCCGTTGAAGCAGATACTTCATCGAACGTGCTAGTATTTTGCCTTAAGTGTTGGGTATTTTATTGTTTTTGTTTGTAGTGGCCAAACCAGGAGTATTATTCTTCGGATGAGTCCTATGCAATGGAGTCGGGTTCTGACGATGATGATATAATGCGCCCGCATTTTGTGGCCCATCCTCTCCCATGGATCCAGCCACAGCCTTTGGCACCTTCGTAATGATCTCTCGCAAATGATAGCATTGATAAACCTTGACCGTGCTGTCCGAAGTACACAAATATTTTTCTACACCCGGGTTGCGTTTGGAAATTCATCAGTTTAGTTAAAACTTTCGAGATGTTTCGAGAAGTGCATGGGAGATTATAGCTCTGCCATTGCATGCTTTGAACATTTCCAGAAACGTCCGGAATACTCGAGGTTCGGTAGTTAGCTCTTCCATTGACTTAAATGGTCATTAGAAATGAATTTTCGCGGGGTTTAAATCCGACCGACCCTTGCGGCAATTAATGTGTTTGTGAAACAATCATTACGGTAGAAATACTGTTTTAACGCTTGCATCAGCTTACAATACGGAGCAGAAATTAACATGGATTGATTAATGTAATTCAGATACTTGCTTGTACTGTGGCGATATTCTGGTCTTGTTTCTCTTAATCCCCCTTTCTTGTTTTCTTTCGGCTTAACATATAGGTTCTACGCTATTAATTTAGAATGTACTTTTTCATTTTTTAAATTGTGTACATGTAAACTCGTGTGCGTTTCAGACGTAAGTCCTTAAACTGTAACGGGTCGGAGACTGGGAGGTAGACTATAGTTGTAGAGAATAATATTGGTTGGATGGAATCATTGTAGGCGAATTCAAGATCATTGTTACCGACTTCATATAGCATGGTCGGCTGTTCTAACTAGTAGTAGTTTGAAAACTTATGTTTTGAAATTGTAAGTATAAATTCTATTTGCAGGAAGTGGCGGTTTGCGAATGTTATTTGTTCAGTGTCCGGTTTGTTGTATAGTTGAAGAAATCGGGTGGTTTTCTAACCGACAGATGCCTGTGGTATATATAATGTTATAATACCGGTTATGATGGAATGGAGAATCTCATCGTCGACAAGCTCAGTAGGTTAGTGTTGATCTGGAAACGTTTGACTCTGGCTAATGTGTAAGGTATTAAATACATCAAGTGGAATTTTAGCGTCGTGATTCTAGTGCATTTGTGTTTTTACTTATGATTTTGATGGAATAAATTCCTGTGTTCTCGTAAAACCAGTGTGTTTTTCTGCGGGCGTTTGGTAAACACGTTCATCTCAGATGTTGTGGTGATGTGAGAGTCCGTCAGATTTGTAGGTAATTTCCTGAGTTCGTGATTCAGATGTTTTAAAATAGTGCACATACACATACAAGTATCATCATATATAGTGAGATTTGTAAAACTCATCCAGATTTCCCGACCCTCGATATTAACATCAACCTGTGCCAGCAGTGTCTGTGAGGAAGAAAAAGATTCGGATGACAGCTGTAGGATAGCGGAATAATTCGCAGGTGACCTTTCTCCATATACTTGCTTCAACCCTAAAAAGTAGCTCTCACCCCGCCTCACAAACCTTGCTTCAGGCGTCAAAATGTACGAATTCTCGCTTTGAGGCCCATGTAGTAATTCTGAATTGCAACTTATGCGGAACTTCCACTTTTCCGCCTCCACTCGACTGAGAACCACGTACCCAGGAAGGAGCAGTGAATGAAAAGAATTTCAACAACCATAGAATGTTTACTCAAGCATTGGGATCATAAATACTAAATAAATAAACGGACCCCGACAAGGTACTCTCTGGCAAATGTTCAGAAAGTGAAGGTGAAGATAGTTAAGCAGCTCAACCGCGTGGCGAAAAGGCTCTGTCAGCTTCAAAGACCAGCCAACCATCATCCACTTGGATTCTCAAGAGTAAACTGTGAAAATCATATATAAAATAAGCACAATTCCCACCCCGCATGATGGTTATATGACCAAAATAACATTACTCCCGTCATCTAATAGCTCCATAAATCCTCAAGGAACAAATGATAAAGTTAGGTACAAATCACCGCTCGTTCCTGCTCCTTCCAAAGATCAACGTGTCCCACTTGTCGGGTTCTTCTGATTCCCGGAAACAAGACATCTGCCCCCACCCCGTGCTCGCGACAGTGTGGGAGTAAAAATTTAAACTATAAAGAAAGTAATCATTTGTCAACTAGACCGATCTCCAACTAGCTGCATCTAGCATATCCGCTTTCGTACCTCCGGGTCACGACCACCTCAATTCACGCTTCTGAATTTAAGTAGTCCAAGTCTTGCTGCATGTTACGCTGGATACCACTGTGTGCCACCCCACGTTTACAACTAAATAACACTAGCTTTAGAGAAACTTTGGATTTTAAGTACACACATCTGCTGTGCCATGATCCGCGGCTTGAGACGAAAATTAATTCCAAGACAAAGTGCATGTAAGCGATTATCGTGATACCCATCCGCACCTTAAGATTATGTTTATTAGAAACTATAAAAGCGGTAACGGCTGGGATAACCATTAAAACTTCCCCATATAGTCTCTCAGGTTAAAAGCTCTCGAAAATTCGCCCTGGAATAACAGCTACGATAATGGCTGACTAGGAGCTTTAGGGAACACAGCTTGCACAATAAACTTGTTATTTATACACCCTCGATCTCGCCTGTTGTCTCTATCTCTCTCGCTGTCCGTCTTTCTGAGCCAGGGAAGTAGTGTATTCTCGTATGAAAAGACGGGGAAATGAATGAAGAGTCACAGATACTACAGCTGTATTGGCACGAGGATGCCGGAAATATTTGAGGCATAAGGCGAAGGTGATGAGGAAAAAATTCTACAAACTTTCCCGAGTTTTTCCTTCCTACAATCTCTCCTCGTGGATAACAAACTGTGAGGTTACGAGTGTGAAGTCTGCAGAAGTCAAACAATATATACAGCAGCGAGATTCCAGTTTATAGAGTGCATACGGAGGAACAGACGCCGCGGAGGTCCATACCAGAAAAACAAGTGCGCTATAACCCACAATGCATCCTGTGACAAACATACTTTAGAGTATACTTTATGACTGTAGATAAGTGCACACTGATTTTTATTAACCCTGTTTCCCTCTCAACCGTCATGTACACCGAAGTAGAGGAGGAATCCTCTACTCCGACTCGGGATTTACACTTTTATTCTCACTCCTCCGACGCCCTACTTTTCACACTTTTTTGTTCTACGCAGAAGAAGATGATGAATCAGCAAAAAATCTCTCATCCACAATGACAGTTTCATTGCCCCAATTCTTAATGACATCTGGAGTCAGAGTGGCGGTATTGTGATACTCTGTATAAATATATATTTGTAGGCACACTGAGAACTTCATGTATAGGATTGGATGCACGTCTTGAGAGATAGAGAGAGGGGGGGGAAGAGAAAGGTCGATACGAAACAGGAAGGCGAATTCCTTGCGGGTATTACCGCAGAAGGAATCCTCGTTAAAGCCAGGACTATTGCTTGAGTGGGATTAGGAACGATGAGATAAGGAACATGGGTTAGGCCGAGCCGACGAGAGAAAACTATGCTTTATGATCCGCACACTAGGTCAGTCAGTACACTATGGTCAGTTATGTGTAGCACTGGGAATGGATGCTCTATCCAATTTGGAGGGACCTGAGTACTTGGACGTAATCAGGAAGACGGAGAAAGTTGTTGGGAGATTCATTACAGACATCTCAAAAGCTGCGATCCGGAGCCGCAGGGGAAAAGTACTAGAGGTGTAGTTACACAGGGATCTGTGTATGACAGACCTGTATCTGCCTTGAGGATTCTTTCATCAGTGATGAATGAGCCACCAGAATCGTCAAGCTCCTTCCAACCCATTCCTCTCATGATCAATTAACTCATTAAAGAATTTCCCCCACCCATTTTCTTTCGGTTACCAACATTGGCAAACTTTGAGACTCGTCTATGCTGCCTGCTGGCTCCCCCAGAAAAGTTTGTCTGGTAAGATCCGATACCTCCTCCTTGCTCGAGCCGGCTTCTAAATTTCAATGAGTGGCAAGTTACAAACAGACCCTGAAAAGAAAACTATCTTTCTTGTCTGGTGAACCGCAGCAATTACGAGTGGATGAGGGCGCGTTATTGGCCTTGAACATGTGGTAAGCCACAGAATGATCGGGCGCCGTGTGTAGCTGTGCACACAAATCAAGGCAATCTCTGGTGGGTGTAAAGCGGGAGAAAAATGTGCATGACACTCCCTCGCATCAGTGGAGCTGCTGCGTATTGTATGTCGTACTGATTTAGCACCGATACGTTTTGTGTGCGAGCGTGTGAGTGTGTCGAAGAGAAAATCTGCGTACAAAGCCTCCCTCCCTCTTGCAGTGTCATTCAGCCGGCGGTAATTTGACTCTATTTTGATCGAAAACAAGATTTTCCGTCGACGAAGACTTCATTTCCGAAGGCTATACCGCTCAGCCGTTATCTCAAAAGTTTAAATTGCCTTTGAAAAGTTGGCTCGGGACCGCCTACGTGATGCTTTTCTATTACAAAAATCACCAACCTCGCAGTCGCAGCTTTATATAATTTGAAATGGGGAGACAGTCGAAAATCACTGAGACTCCCACACATATAAATAGCATGCGAATCTCCGTAATTTACAGTTCATACTCTAGTTGGCAGGATTGGTTGGAATCTGGAGTAGAACTAAAGATATATATGACTTGAGCAAGGTTACCAGGACGAAGTGTTCATGACAAGATTTACCTCTTGGTTAGGTGGAGCGGAATGTTGTGCGGGCTTTTGCCTGGGGAAATGGGCTTGTGCTAGAATTTTCCATGTGGCTGTGGCTTGCCACGATTCTTGAATATTTAAGCGATTCATTTTCTATGGTCTTCATTTTTCATAAGATTCGGACGTAAAGTAGAGGTGCACTGGTGGAGGATTTATGAATCTGTAATATTCAAATCTTCTACAAATAATATCTGATTTGGAGAGACCGGCTGATGGAGGTAATCTGGGATATGCAATAAGGGAGTAAAGGGTTTTTTATTTTTTGGTCAAGCACTTGGGTGTGTGTGAACGTAGTGCAGTGCAGTGGTAAAGAGAGAAATTACGAACCAATGTAGCTTATTAGCCAGTCAATCAGTCATTCTAGGGTTAGAGGAATCTCACAGAATTTTCACCACTTGCACTTGTGCCCCTCGTTGAGACGTAATATGGATTTCTACTTGGCTCTGATTTTTACGTATTGGATTCTGAGTTGGTCTTTAAAAAAGGGAAACCAAAGTGAGGCACTAAGCTCACTGGTCTGCGAAGAAGTGTCGTATTGAAGAGACAGGCTCCACCAAAGAAGTGAAGAATAGTTCTGTGAAGAACAGTAAAGATATGCGGACGTCGATAGGAGAAACCCAGCTTGTATGTCGGTTCTAACTTGATTCGATAAGCATTTATTTGGGATGTACCAGAAGGTGGCCTGGAGAGGGAGTGGAACAAATGGGATTTCACGGATTGAAAATCCGTCTTAGATCCAGTGGGGTTGTTATCCACGGTTTCAACTCCATTGTGAATTCCGGTCAATTGGAAATCCAAGTACGGGGAGAAGTGGGTACATTGGATGGAGGCCTTCTTGCAGTGTCTTAATCAGTTGGTATTGTGTGACGCGAACTACATCCGACCGGGCTTGGGGTGTGTCGCCTATAGTAAGTTTTTTTATTTGAAGTCGCTTACGGCGTACGGTCAGTCAAGATCAACATGATGGATTGGCTTCCTTGTCACTGGAATTTAAGAGATATTTTTCTGGAATGATTCCGTGGCAATTGTCTCGGGATGACTATTCTTACGAATACTGTGGCTACCAGCGTAGGTTCAAATGTCAGCATTGTAAAGGAATGTGAAATTTCGAAAGCCGTATGTATTTATTTTATAAACATCGAACATCATCTCAGAATCTAACAGTAAAACTTTTTAATTACATTATACTAAAAACATTTTTTTGACGTGGCCCATTCGACTCCTCATTTAATTTCTTTTTAATTTGAGGCCACGAGCACCAAATTAAGCAAGGGAGGAAAGCGCGTTCGTGTTTGGTTCTAAACTGAGCGTAAATGCGAGTTCTGAAATTCACTCATACGCACAGCGGCACTGGGTACGCAACATGCAACTTACACCACAAACCATCCGCCTGTTACTATTTCATGATTGGCAAACAAAAGCGAGAAGCGTACGGTAGCCGTCAGCATGAATGTCTTGTAAACACATGTAAACAAGGGATCTCACTCAATATTCATTCAGATGCTTGTGGCTGTGGCAGCCCAGTTACTGTTTTACCTGAAGGCATACCAACCAATTGCCGAGGCTTTTGTGCTCCTCATCATCCTTGTTTCTATCCTGTCTACAAAGTAGACACATCTCAAGCGCAGGAAATAGGGCTACTTTATTAGGGTGGTCATGAGAGAGCAGATCTGATATGCCAATTAGTCTGATGGTTTTAAACTAATGTCAAATGAAGGACGTACTTCTAATTGCTGTATCGCCGGACTGAGCAATAGTTAAGGCGGGTTGAAGTTGAAGAATCGATTTTTACCCGTGAATTTTGGAACAGCAAAATGCAGCTGAAATTTCTGCGTATTGCAATTTGCAGGATATGAGCTGAGTAAATCGACGCAGTGAATACATATATACCTCCGTCTTAGTGCTTACATCTGCAAAATTCCCAGATTCACCATTTTCTGATAGGGGGAATTTGGTCCGTTCCATACATTCAGTCAGAGCGGTAGGGAGGATTAAAGTTGATCTGCCTACTTTTAGTTACGACTAGAATGGATGCTTTATCTACAAGCTAGTAACTTGCCACCACAACTCCTACACAATATTGGTGGGACGCGAAGCCGCCGAAACAGACAAAGAATGAATTCTTAGCCGTTCTTTGCCGTGGAATGTTGCTGTGTGTACTGGCTAAAGTATGTTCCACCGAAGTTTTTTTCGGGTAGCAGTGAAGTGAATCTTCTTGATTGCGTTGTTTTGTTGTCCCGTTTGTTGGATTTCAACAGTATACCAACGTTGGGACCTTCCAATAAATTTTGAATTTTGAAATCCCATGTGAGCTACCAGAATGGTTTCACACTCGCACATTCACACTCTGGTGCAGAGCTCTATAGAGAAAAGTTTAGGAGCTAATCCCTGTTTAATTTCCCATGCTGAAAGTCCTATGAAACCTCGAATGATGAGATTCGGAGGTTAACCTTTTTTATTCAGCTGGAAATTCGCTTTTGATTCCACTGTCTGTGTAGATCTTACATACTGCCAATAGGGTCGGAAGTTGAGGAACACAGTAAAGTTCATCCTCCCGAAAGTTTCAACGCTTGTAAGTGCGGATTGGAGGCTAAAGATTAGGCTCAGGTCTGAATGCTCTGCATTCTACCGAATAAAATAAGTTTGGTTCCCCACTCACTTCAGTCTTGTTCAGTTGTACAAATAGTAGCTCTGTGATATTTTGCTACTCAGGTCTGAATGCTCTGCATTCTACCGAATAAAATAAGTTTGGTTCCCCACTCACTTCAGTCTTGTTCAGTTGTACAAATAGTAGCTCTGTAATATTTTGCTTGCAGTAAAAAACTAGATCCTGTAATCAGAATTATCCCATGCGACGCTTTATAATAGGCAGCATGCTGAAAGCGCAAAATGCAAGTGCATTTTGCATAGATGCCATATGGGATTGACATGGCATTTTCTTCTTATAAAGCTAAATATGTGTAGAAACGTTATCAAGTTTCATTCATTCATTTGAAGGGCAAGGTAGGCGGTTAGATAAGCATATTAACACCAAAACTTCCTTAGGATACAAATTTCTTTGGGTTCCAAATAAATATAAAAGAGGTTCAGCTTCTCCGATAAACTTTGTTAACTAATGAGTTTATTTTGCAACTATCCATCGCCCTCTTGGAATCAAGTTTCTGGGTTTTTGGGTTCTGCAGGTTATCACGCTTGATTCATCTCCTGGAAATAAATTGCATACCACGCAAATAATTGTCATGTACATGCATACACGATATATACACCACGTTTAAAGACTAAATCCCAGCAAAGTCGAGTAACCCTGAGGGTATTCGCTAATCAGAGGAACACCCAATTCCCTATATTAGCCAAAGCTACAATATGCTAGTAATGGCTGAACTCACCTGCACATCCACATAAGTCTTGAGTGACCCAGTGAAGCTGCGCACAAGGCTTCTACTTTGACGCAACTCATGTAGAATCATCACGAAGAGATATGTAAATCTACACATTTTGTGAAGTTCATTCAATTCAACCAGGCCTCCGACAAAACAGATGATGTAGTAAACAAATACGGATTTCTTGGGGTTATAATATATTAGTGTTGAGGCTCACCAAGGATTACCCAAGTTTACGGGCGGCTCATGCCCATGAGACGCTGCGCTGGTAGAAGTAGGTACAAGTATTTTTGCTGAACTTCGTCCTAGCTTTAGAAAATGCCAGCGGGCTCTACAGTCCTGGGCACTGGAAGGAGATGGAAGAGAAGGTTTCCTACTACAACTTCTACTGCTACTAGTGTAACCTAAAGGATGAAGGTGAACGCCAGAAGATCCTTTAATTGGCAACTTAAAAATAACATCTTTATTTCAGAAATGGCCAAATCCCAATTGTCGTATCCAATGACCATAAAGTAGGCATGGTTTTGTTTAAATGGTAATATGTGGAAACGGTTCAGTGCGGGCAAAGGTGGGCTTTAATATCAAAGTGGTCTGTGCATAAACCAAATTTGGTATTAATTTTTGCAGTAGTGATAGGAGTGGGTGGATACTATAAATTTGGTATAGGGCTTTGCCTATATAATTTCTATATAATTGTTTCGGTACCGAGGAAACCAGAGTGTGGAAATGGAGAAATTAATACTCATGTCACTAGTTTACGTTTGCAGACCGAAATTGCGAAAGAGGAAATGTTAGTTCAACGGGTTTATGTTTAGATAGAACTTGTTAAAAGGATGCGAAACCTGCTCTCAAATTGAAAACGTAAATATCCCTACACGTCAAAGATGCTTCTTGAAAGAAGAGTCAACATTACCGTTGGAGGTGACTTGGTAACGTGCACAGTAAGATCATCACCAATGTTAGCCTCATACTAGGATGAATGCCCTCAAGGAACGGCGTTTGAGCGCAAAATGCTCCCCGTCGATCTGCAGTCACAGGTATGGCTCGTTCAACCTCAGTAATCAGTAATGAGGAATACATGCCGGGAGGTCAAGTTTCCTTAATATTTTTAAATAAGTTTCTTGACCTAAAACAACCACAAAACCTACTTACATATCTCGGATTTTATTTTGTTTTCACTTTGTCCCTTCATTTTCTGTTCAGAGCTACAAACTCGTGAGGGAATTATTCCAAAGGAGCAACAACTGCTTGCTTTACCTGC